>JAQIXT010002084.1:0-12286 GCA_034700445.1 Stenotaenia linearis
AATAATCAAATAATTAGCATCGAAGCTTAATTTAAAGTATTAGATGATAACAAGTTGGAGCTTTTGCTCAGTTTTAATCATACCACCCAATGTCGTGATTCAAATTGTTAGTCATAGTTAATTATTACTAAATTGTTATTGTTATTCAAGGGTTGCCGAAGCAATTATTCGGAAATAAATCATTCATTCTCAATAACTTCATTCATTAGCATGTAGCATTCTTTCTTCTTGAATTTTGATGACATTTGGTGGACGTCTTGTGCTGTCCACAAAGCGTCGAGGCAAGCTATCATGCGTTAAAATACAGTAAATAGCTAAAGGTGGAAACCAAGTCTTTGGTTTCCGTCTTGCCATAGAGACGACTACGTTAAGTTGGAACAAAGTTATCGTTAAGCATTCACTTGTTTGCTTCACTTGCATGTGTGCACATCGATCATCGTGACACACGATTTGCATTTCACGGAACAACACCAAACAAATTTGCAGTGACATCGTTCCACGTGTTTGACTATTTGCGTGTTGTAGCCACGTCCACAACATAATAAGTCACAACTGTGAGGACCGTTGGAGGTTCTGTTGCAGTAACGTCCTGTGGTTCCAAGGATTCCCTTTTTAAAGTCTCGGAGACAGTAATTTGGCGATTTGTGAATGTGGACCAAATCTTCTTTCGATAACGGCACCTTTCGTTTCACTTTGTCTCTCGGCCGAAGGTTTTTACGTGACTTGGGCATCACTTGGACTGCGCTCTCGTATTTGTGTTTTAAAAAGTCACCGACTTCACTAAATGATGGCATTGTCCTCCAGCATGTCTTTAGTTCACATGATCCCGACACACCATGGCAGCGGCATTGCATCCTCATCAGCTGTGCTATAGCCTGGAAAGATAAGCAATGGTGTAAAAGTTATCAATGTAATAATTCAAAGAATATTTACTTATTAATTAATTAGGGGTTCGACTATTACTATTTTTGTGTACAATAATTTGCAAATCTGCAATGCTAAACCATATTTAACCAAAGTTGTCAAATGTTGCAACTATACTCTTACAAATAGTAGTGTTGATTTACACCTTTAAAGGTATTTTATTGAAGCCTGGCTGACACCTTTAGAGGGATCCATGTGGTTGGCTAAAGCATGATTCACACTAGTCAGAATTTTTCAGAAAGAATTTTCTGAGAACAGAAAATTCTGACAAGACTGGAGAAATTAAGCTGGTGTAGATTCACACTTTACAGTAAATTATGTAAAGATTAAAAATAATTTTATGTGATTTTTCTTCGTTCTAACGTTGATTTTGTTAAAAATTCTAATTCAATTTGAAGATTATGGTAAACAACTAATTACCATCATCAATGCACACTTTTTAAGTAATAAAACATCAAAAATTATTACCCAAAACCATTCCAATCCTGTCTATCTAAGTAACAAAATGCTGCCATCTTTGTTTTCTCTTTGCTGAACTGTGATTGGCTGGTATCACAGAACACAGGATGAAAGATGAAATTGATTCATCTTTCAAAGAACACAGAAAAAAGTTCAATTTTCATTAAAAGAATATTCTTTCACAGCAGAAAGAATATTCTCTCGTGAAAATTCTGGCTATAGTGTGAATCCCCTTGACACTTTTACAGTATTTGTATTCATTTAATGTGAAAGTAACAATAATAATTGAATAACAATTTTTACAACTTTTATCATATGCAATTTTTAAGAGTAATATTTTTCACGTACAGTAAATGGGTGTTCTGCTTTTCAAAGGTGTTATTGTCAACACCTCAAAAAGTTTAAGTGTATAGAGCCTTAAAACATCTTTTACACACGATTTCTAAGAGTGTATGGTTAGTCGTTGTGGCTTTTTTAAGGAATGTTAGTTATGATAAAACAATTAGCGTTTTTCTGAGTCGCGAGATGTTGCGAGGCTTCCGGCGAGCCTCGTTTTCAACTTCAATCTGAAAACGAGGCTCTAGCGGGGAAAATCGGTCGTACTGTTGCGTTCTGATATAGAAAATCTATATTATTTAAAAAATAATAAAAAATTTAATCTTATAACAAAATTAGTTTTTTAACAGCTACTAAAAGGTAAAATATTAAAAAAATTATATTTACAGAAACTTAAGAGATTAGCTTTACTTTTACTGAAAACACCAATGACTTTGGATTGGAGGGTACCCGCCATGGCCTCGTTTTGAAACTGCACAGGTCGCAGCCATTGTCTCGCCACATCTTGTTAAAAAGTCAATTAGGAGACTTAGACATTTTTGTTTATTTGAATGTTTCCCGAAAATCCTATGAATTTATCCAGTTATTAGTAGCACGATTCAAAAGTACGAAACTGAATGAAAAATGCCAGAACCAATGTTAGTGACACTTCATCAATTCAAATCTTAAGTGTCTTTTGCTCAGGCACCATGCGCCATCTTTCGACAGAACCCCATATTCTAAAGGTGCCACTTATCACCGCTGGAGTTCATTAGGACTGCTCTGCTTCCAACAGTGAGAAACCCATCTATTCAAAACCACAGGTGGTGTCTCTTGTACTTATTCACTTCGGTCTCTTTGCTTTCCCACTCTATTATTCATATTTACTTGTCTGCCTGCTTCATTGTTGTGAAGATTCATCATATTCCTTATATTCCGACTTTTCTGATGCTTTATCCGCTCAGGAGCGTCGACAAAATCGCGAGAAAACCGAACTCCAAACAAAATATTATCACTACAATAAAAATGTCATAAATACACAACTTTGACACAAATATCACATCCTACCTGCAACCTCCCCATTTCCATCCATCCGGTGTACGTCGTCCATGGTAAGAGTTGTCGCATGTGCAGTCGGTAAGATTTCCAGAACTGCATGCCTGAGTTATAGCGTGAACTACACCAGCGCTTGTTACGGCGTAGATAAATGCTGTTTCTTTACTACCTAAACAATTTAAAACAAAATTATTAAAGTAAAGCAAAAGCTTTAAACTTCTTGTTATTGAAGTAATGTAAAAAATTCACAATAAGTTCTTGTGAATAAAGAAGGATTTCAAGTACATGCTTCAATTTTTAGAGCTATTTTATCATTAATGTTGAAAATTTGGAGCATTTATTTCTTTATTTCTTATTTCTGTCATTTCTTTTTTTTACTGCAGGTATACAAAATTTATCAATCATATTTTTGTTTCTTATTATTACTGTTTCATATGGATGGATATATCCATCCATGTAGCGAACGTTTTATCGATAAAACATTCGCTAAAGCTTTGTAAGCTACCTTCAAGCACATTTCCAGACATTCAAAAACATTTTAAAAAAACAAAAAAACTCACATTTCGAATTAAAACAGTCCATGCAAGTGCTTCCTTCAAATACAACAAACCACAACATACAATGCCCTGTCACAATGACGGGCTTCAGCTTAGTGTTACTTTAATTATGAGCTGAAACTTCGGAAATTAATTTTAAATATTCAAATAATGGCTTGCCAGATCAAGTAATTGGCACTGAAGCATAATTTATTGTAATTTATAATAACAGTAAGTTGAAGCTTTTACTTGTATTTAATCATATCACCCAATGGCTGCGTCCTGTGCTGTTTCAAAATAAGGTTTGCTCCTCCATTCAGTTTTTCAGTAAAAACTAGCTAATCTTTTCTAAGTTTATATATACATTTTTTTCTTATCATCAGATTAGTCTTTTTATTACCTTTTAAAAAGATCTGTTACTTATATACTTTGGGCGCAGTGATGGTGACCCATTCAGCAGACGATTAAGTCGAGTGCTATGCTCTCAATCCTAGTGAAGATTTTCCTGCACATTAAAGAACCCCAGAGTAGCAAAATTTCCAAGAGCAGCAGATGTAACCTGTACATCGCAAATACATCCGGGAGATGTTTAAGAATTCATTTAACATTGCTTCGTGCGGACCAAGATGGCGGGTACGTGCGGCGTTAATATAAATTACATGCATGAGACTAAATATATCATAACATCATAAATTTCTTGCTTAACATATAAATGCGTTGACAATTTACTCGGGCATTAATTATTACTCTATAAATGTGTCAGCGCGCTACTTTTCCAGGCATTTACTCCGCCATTAGCGAGCCCGAGCATTTTAATGAGCTTGGAATGAGTTTTTATTAAAGTAAGTATAAACAGGAAGTGGATTTTACCTCTTGTTATGGTGTAGCCGAATACGTTTTCTTCTTTGATTGTCGTACAGTTCCACCGTTCGTGCCGAAACTGATATTGGCATTCGTAAATCCCACGTCGAGCTCCCTCGGATACGGCGCTTATCACGTGGGGATTTGATTCACAAACGTGCAGCTGCTGTGTGACCAATCCAGGTACTGTTGTGCAAACGGAGTTCAAGCCATTTTCCTCTATTTTTGGCTCTTCCGGCGGAGCGATTCCCACCATACCAAGATACCTAGAAGTCAAAAAGTCTATCAGTCATTTCAGAAATCCATTTATTCTGCCAAAAACTTAACACGGTCCTTTGAATTAGAGGATAAATATCGATACAGGAGTTTCGGTAGACGAATCTATGCCATTTTTTTTTTGCTTGAATAAAAATTTTCATTGAAATTTTTATTTATGCATAAAAGTGTGCGTAAAATTTTTATGGAGACCATTCTAGGACATAGGATGTGCACATAAGTTCCATTTTTGGATACTTTTGACAAGGAATAACTTGTCGTATTTCATTGCACATAATCTACTTAAATTCAAGAACTCAATTTTTTTATGGCTCATGTTTTAAATTCAACATTTTTTATTGATATTATGCAATTTCTAGTGAATTTCTGCAAATTTTCTCTAAAATTTTTGTAGTTTTTCTTGAATTTCTGGTGTTTTCTCTTAAATTTTTATAATTTCTACTGAATTTCTGTGGTTTCTTTGATATTTTTGAAATTTATTGCAATTTCCTACAGTTTGTCATTGAACATTTACATTTTCTGATCATTTTAATCTGAATTCCGAATAATTTGATCAAATTGAGGATTACCCTGAAAAAAATTTCAAAACTCTTTGAATAAAAGCCGCGACTATATATACTACAACAGTTATCACATTGAAAATGACATTAAGAAATGAACACAGCAACATCAAACCATCCTTGGAATATTTCAATACTAAATAATTTTTTTCTCACCATTAAACAGAATTCTACATATGTTGCTGTTACCTAATACTGAGATCCGAAAAAGCTTTCAAGTCGCAACTACTCATGAAACTCGATCCGGCAAGTTCTTAAAAACTTTGCCGACTTGTTTTTGCAAGGCGTTTTTGCAAATAATGGTATAAATAATTTTATTGATGTGCAAGTAAAAATGAAGAGACATTTTGTCGCTTTAAGTAATGTTCAATAATGTTTTATGTGCTGTTTGACACAGGAACAAGCAGTTTATGTAGTCACGCAATGGGTATTGATCACGAAGAGGAGGATTTCACTTAAAAAGTATCTTAGCATTCATTTACAGAAAAATATAAATAATTTAATAATACAATACAACCATACTAATTTAAATATTATTAATCAAATATTTTATCAACAAATAATTATTTCATTTTTATGTAAGAAATTGATTTCATTCTAAACATCAGCTGATATTTAGTGTTTTATTTTAATGGTATTAAACAAATAGGATAATCACCCGCTTCACTCGTTCCTATCCGAGGATTTTAGTCTTGTGTGTCGCTGTCGGCACAAAGGCCGTAATCGTGATAATCCAATGCGGTAATGTTGATGGAATGTTTGAACTTTATTTTGTTGTTTGCATTTTGTTGTTTTTGCAATGTTTTCTTTTATTAATTTATGCTTAGCGTAAATATTTCGATGATGACTTTAAATGTTTGGCAGCTAGAAAAACAAAATTTATGCAAATTTGCAGTTGGTTGATAATTTTTATTATAAATTATAAAATTTTAGTGAAAATTTTATAAAATGTTTGCAAAATTTTTAAGACAAAAATAAAAATTGACTAATTTTATGCTTAAATTACTGAAATTTGCACTTTGTTTGCAGAAATTACCATTTTTATGTAAATGTATTGAATTACCATTGTTTCAATGGTATTTTATTATTCAGGGATCTTTGAATTAGATCAAAGAGCAGGTGTTTGGTCAGCTACTGGTTTGGTTTGTATTAGGTCACTGTGTTATAGCTGTAGATGAGATGATAGCCATAGATGGGAAGTGGTTTAGTACATAAAAAGGTGTTTTGAGTTGGCTTTTGTGAATTGGGTGTAAAAACTGTCAAAGAATTGAAATAGAGTGGTATTAATGGATTTTGGTGATTTATTCAGTTTTTTGGTTATTTTGATTGATTGATTGATGAATGAAATTGAGAAGTTTAGTTGATTGTTTATTTATGATGGTAGTGATTATGTGAATTTGAGGTGAATTGTTCTGATGAGTAATGGTGTGCGTGTTTTGCAATGAATGTGCAAAATATTAATGTTATTGTTAATCAATTTCTGTGATTTCCACTTCATTTATAATAGAAATGTGTCTGTGTCATGTTTTGGAAGGTATCATTTGCTTTTTTTCCAAGAAAAACTACTCATTTGATTAAACTGGCTTTAAATTTTGGTGAAAATGACTTTGTGGAAACCAAGCTCATCATAAATCATAACTTATGAATTGCAGTTAAATCCCTGCTGAACAATTTTTCATGTAAAATTACACATGTTCTGTGATAAAACTGTATAAAAAGGTAGTTTCAGTAGTTTATCTGTTGATTTCTTGCATTATTGACACTAGTCTGCAGTTAAAGTGAATTATTGACTTTAATCCCCAGTTCTTGTGGTGATTTCATACTTTATAGCCATTATATTTAAGTTTTTCTGCATAAACAAATACAAATTTTCACTTCATATGCAGATCTCATACAAATTTTTCACTTTGGATGCAAATTCCATCTAAATTTTGCTGTTTTTCAGCAGATTCTAAGCAAATTGTGCATTTTATATGATTCAAATTTTGTTGTTTTCAGCTGATTTCATGCATATTTTAATGTTTTTAAGCAGATTTAATGCATTTCTTGTAGTTTTTTAATAGATTTCATGCAATTTTTACTTTATTTCAGCAGATTTTGTAGTTATTTCTTAGATTCCAGACACAATTCTACAGATTTCATGCAAGTTTTGCAATTTATATGCAGATTAAATGAAAATTCTGCACTTTTTCAGCCCTGACTTTTCCCTCACATTTTCCACATTCTCTTCCCAAACCTCCACACCCAATTGATAAAACTAAAACCAACCACTAAACATCTATTTTCATCACATTCCCTGAATCACAAATCACTTATAATTTCCCAAGAATCAACATTGCATCATCCTTCCAACAAAATCCGCCCATCAAATCAAAAAAAAAAAAAAAAAAAAAAAAAAAAAAAAAAAAAAAACTCCACATCAACCAAAATTAACAAAAATATTCAAATTCAATTTCCCCAAGACACTTTTTTCCATTCAAATTTACGACCCCTTTGTAACAGTACATCTCCATTACAAACCTTCATCAGAATTCGCATCAAGCACTATTTTTTTCCCCCGTTATTATCTAGCTACATTATCACCACTCACGGTTACTACATCTAAGTGATTTACCTTCAATTAAATGACTTTTTAGTTTCGCAGGAATGCGGATTTTACACTCATTTCACATGTACACAAAAATATCCCTTAAATTCCTGCATGAACCCACACATTTCCCTCATTCTCATGTCTAGCCACAAAAACATGCATTAACTCACCCATATTTTCATTTATTTATGTGATAAATTGTCTGCCAAGTAAATAATTAATCACATGGTCGATAAAAAGCGAAATTTCAATTGTGGAGTCAAATAAAACAATTTTTTTTTAACATAAGAAATGGAAAAAAAAATTAAAAAGTACAATAAAGTATCGTTTAATTCAATTATAAACACTCCCACACTTGAATATCCCATTTTCAATGCTTAATTTTACTTAATTTTACATGATTTCACTTATTTTGTAGAGTTAGCGCAAAGTAAATTTTTAATGGATTTAAAAATCAACAAAATATTTATATAAAAGTAGTAATTTCAGCAAGCGAAGTAGAATTTCAGTCATTTATGCGAAAATTTTTTAGATTTTTAGATTTTTATTTTTGTTTTGAAATTTTGCATATATTTCATTAGCTATGTTCAAAAATTAAAGTAAATTAGTTTTCCGTCAGTTTGAAGCTAATTTACATCACTTTCATAGTAACTGTAATATAAACTGAAATGGAGAATGAGGTAAATAATCATAAAACTGAAAGAAAATTAATTTCAGTTTAGTTTTTGAATGTAACTAATTGACACGAAAAATTTGTTGGTTTTTTGTTTTAAAATTTTGCAAATATTTCAGTAATTTATGCGAAAAATTTAGATTTTTATTTTTGTTTTGATATTTTCCAAATTTTCGACTAAAATTTTACTGTTTCAGTTAAAAAGTCGTTAAATAACCACAAATTAATTATAGAATTTTTAAGCTTCCAAATTTCAACGGTTAAGAATTTAACATGAAAAATTTGTCAATTTTTATTTTTGATTTGAAATTTTGCAAATATTTCACAATTTTTAACCAAAATTTTATCATCTACACATAAAAGTTGCCAATTAACTGCAAATTATTTCCAAAAATTTTAAATTACTTCCAAATTTCTACTGTTAAGAACACAATTATTAACAATTATTATTACAATCACATTTAATCTCAACTCTAACAGTAATCCCTTATTTACATCCAAACATAAACAAAACATTACAAATCTCATTTCCACCGATAAAATCAAGTGTATCTTCCTTATTAGGACTATTTGGCAAAGGAGGGGGTCTCCAAAGGGGGGTTAAAGAAGCCGACAGGGTCAAAGGAACCCTGTTATCAACCCCCCCTATACGAAACACAACTCAGAGACTTAGGGTAAGGGGAAAAGGTCTAAACAAGCAGAAAAACAGGGGATTTGGTCACTTTTTAATGAGATATTAGACCTAAAAGTGAGTACTCACATCCAATTAGCTCGTATCCATGGTAAGTGAATGGTGACGGTGGCAATTGCAATGTAAAGTGAGTGAATCCAAAAGGCCATGCTGAATTCTCAGTTCATGATTGAGGTTTGGGTTGCGAGAGCTGTGAGAGCGTCAGGCCGTGAGCCGTCAGCGTGCGCTGAGAGAGCGGCGGATGAGAGGAGAGGGAGGGCGAAGGTTGGTGATTGGTGCGTTTGGAGCAGGTGGCCAATGAGGAGAGGGTGTTTAGTGGTTGATTGGGTCACGTGGGGCTGTGAGCGTTTGTGCCTCCGGGTTGGGAGCCCTGGGGCACGTTCCGTGGGCGTGGATGGGTGGGTAATTTGTCCATTTCGGGATTGGGAGCGAGGGAAATGATTTTTTTTGGAAGGGGGGTGGGGAAGGGTGGATTTTGGGGGTTGAGGTGGGAGTGAGGTTTAGGAAGGAAGTTGTTGTAATGGATTTTTATTTATTTATTTTTTATTTAAAGTTTTTATTTTTTTTTTAGATTTCTTTAATTTTTTGGTTAATTTGAAAAAAAAATTTAAAATTTAAAATAAATTTTTAAAAAATTTTGAATGAAAAATGTAGAATTTTTTTTTTTTTAATTTGGAAGTAAAAATTAGTGTGAGTATTGTGAAAATTGAAAATAAATTAATTTTTTGGACAAAATTGAGATTGAAAATTTGGCAGTTGGATTTTTTTAGGGTGAATTTTGGGGAGTTGTGTTGGTTGACAGTTTTGGTAATTTTTTGTTGGGGAGAAAGTGGAGTTTTTTGTGGGGGGGAAATAAGGAAGTTCTTTGAAAAATTTTTTTATAGTTGATATTTTTGATAAATTTCTTGAAAACTTAAAAAATTGGGGAGGGGAACTTATCTGATTTTTTTGTGTTACGAAATCTTATAAATTTTATGATAACAACTGGAAAAATTTAATAAGTTTAGAATTTATCAGAATTAAAAAAAAAAAAAAAAAAAAAAAAATCAGTACTTTAGAAAAAAACAAATTCAATTTTTTCATAAAAATTTATAAAATCTACAAATTACAAATTCTTTTAAATTAAAAAAAAACCGTTAAAATCATAACTCAAAACTTCTCAACAAAATCCTCCTTAAAAACCTAATACCAACCTTTACCCCCAAAACACCCACCTACCTGCAAACCCCCATATTTGCACATCACTTTCACACCCATATCACACCACTGACCTCAAATCTGATAAGAAAATAAGTCGTTAAAACGGAGGGCAGACCAGCAAACAATAGCGGCAGCTTTACAAAACCCAAAACCCCAACTTTAAAGTTCAATTTCATCCCCAACAACACAAGCAAAACCCCCAAACTACCACCACTCAACCATAACATCCCCAAAGCAAAACTTTTATTCAGAAAAAAGAAAATCCTTTTAATTCCTATTTACGTCTTCCTAATTTCCACCTGGAGCCTCAAGAAGCAAACAATTAGCAATTTATTCCCGGAACAAGCAGAGAATGAATAGACCCACTACCTCTTTAACTCAACCCCATGTGTGTTTTGCAGAAAAGCATGACTGAATCGCCTGGGGGAAGATACTAGAAATAGAAGTTTGCTTCAGTGAATTTACAAAAGCAAAAAAAAATTTAAAAAAAATTGAGGATGTTCGTGTCGGTTCCCACAAACGAGGCAGAAAGATTTTTAGAGCTAGAAAAGTAGTTGAGTTTTAATATTTATGTTTAGAAGTGAAGTTTAGAGCGGTTTAGTATTTAGTTAAATGAAATTTAATTTATTTTTATGTAAACTAGACTCAATTATTCAGATAATGTTATTTCAATGTTGATCAAATGTTAATTTCACAACATTTGTTGAGACAGTTAAAAATGTTATTTTATGAAACATTACTTCAACTTTTAATGTTGATTCAATGTTGAATGAACGTTAATTCTACTGTAAATGTTGTCTTATAGTTTATATGACAATATTTGTTTAACTTTGTTTTAATAATGTTAAGTCAATTTACCGTAATATAAAAATAAAATGTTAATTTAATGTTAAGTGTTGAAATAATGTTTTTTTTAAATCATTACAGTCGGACCCGCTTATAGCGTCAATCAAGGGACCGGGCTTAAATTGACGCTATAAGCGGGTTGACGCTACGAGCGAATCCGCTTATAGCGTCAAAGTGTTGGCCGGACCGCACCAAACGTGACGCTATAAGCGGGTTGACGCTATAGCCGAGGTCGCTACTGGCGGGTCCGACTGTATTATAATAACTCAGGCAGTATTATCGCAACTATGTAGAATATCAATCACAATTCAATGTAGGCATTTGATATTGGGGCGGCATTGTATCAGTAAAATTCTTTTAGTCTCGATATCGTATTTGTGGATACAAGACTATACATATAGATTTAGCTACATTGAAGAGATGTCGGTCTGTATTTCTTTGATATTATAGAATTGATTTATGTACATCTCAACAATATGGATTAAATATACTTATTCTGTTTGGAATCTTTTGTACATAACTCATACTTAATTCAAAAATTTAATTTCTATTATTTTGTGTGTTGTATTTTGTGGCTTGATATCCTCCAGCTATGGTGTTGTGTTCAAGTTAGTTGTTGGTATAGAATAAACAGTTTCGTTACACCATCAACTTCTGGGGACGAGTTTTACTTATCCAAAAACATTTTACAAGTTTTGATTTACTTATACTTATAATTTCCGAAATAAAGCAGCTTAAGTTATTTCAATGTTGATCAAATGTTAATTTTACAACATATGTTGAGTCAAATATTAAAAATATTTCATTAAATAAAACATTATTTCAACTTATGAACATTGAATCTAGATATTGTTGAATCAATTTATGTCCCAGCTAAAAATGATTAAAGAGTATCTACAGAGTTTTAGAAGTTTTTTTGAAGTTATTTTTCAGTTTTTTGGCCGATTTTGTAGATTTTTTACAGATTTTCTACAGTTTTACTTCAAAATTTATAGATTTTATGCAGTTTAATTTTAAAAAAATTATATCCTATAGGTTTTCTTCAGAATTTGAAGGAAATCTGCAGAAAAACTTCAAAAAACTGCAAATTGGCCAAATTTTTGTAGATATTTAGTAGATTTTGAATTTGAAATTCGAATTTTTCTTATAATTTTTGTTATGTATTCGAACCGCAATAAACGCAAACATATGTAAATTGAATCGATTAAACTCTTTATTCTCAACAATAGCTGTTTACACTATCGGAGAACCAGTTCCAGCAACGACTGGTCTCCTTACAACTTTGATAGCCTTATATAC
>JAQIXT010002085.1:0-12283 GCA_034700445.1 Stenotaenia linearis
TTCGAAAATAATCATTTTCAAAAAAAATCCTGTCGGAAAAAATTCTGTCGAAAGAAATCCTTTCGAAAAAAATCCTACACCTCGTTATTAAATTACGCAAATATCTGATTTATAATCAGTAGTGTTTATTACTAAACCCTTTGCAGAATCTTTAAAATCTGAACTGCTCAACTAAAACACGATTCATAATCACTGCGATGAAATTCTCTGAATTTTTAATGATGTATTAATAAAATCTTTGTTGTTCATGCATAAAATCTCTTGTGATATCATCTTTGTGATATGGTGAAATCTTAGCGACCTTTTATTGATCTATTTATTGGATCATTTTGTAAGCTGCAGTATATTGCAGATGTCTTGATTTAATTTTGATGATAATGTCTGCCAATATGTTTCAATTATTTTGGTATGATCCACGCAACTGATTCTGAAATATCACATGATAAATGACAGCAGTTTTTCATTTCTAGAGAATCTTCATCTTGATTTAAAACTATGTCACACAATAATCTACTGCTTAAAAAAGAAGGTAATGCGTCCTCGTGATTACATTTGAATATAATTCAACAAATTATATAAATGATCCAATTTCCTTTACAATTTCGCCAGTCTTTCGACTTCCATTTTTGCATGGGAAAAGAAAATGCAAAATTATAACTAAATTTCAGTATATTCTATTGAATATTTGTTTAAACATTGCATAAAAAATGATATTTAATTAGACCATGTTTCTCCAAACCAGAAAAAAATTTAATATTAAAAATATTTTTCTTTATAATATCTGTGACTTCTTCTTTTGAAAGATCGATAAACATTGTGCAGCAATCAAAAGTAAAGTAGATTTTCCAGTTTACTCAAAATCTTGTATCAATGTCACATTAGGTCAAACAAACTGATAAAAACTAACAGAAAAGAAAAAAAAACAAAAAACAATAACTTGAAAATACCGAGCATTGCTTATACAATTGCTTTACTTTCCTGCAAAATAATAAATAATCATAAAAAATTCCATATCTAAAAAAAATATGTAATCTAATTCCCCCTAAAGACATTATAATTTTCTTGCGAAATTACTTGTTACCCAATTCAAAAATGTAACACTCTTTTAATGACACTTATTTCCAGCTTAAACATCTCTTTAAGAATAATACCTAACTTTGTTTTCTTTTTCTACACATAAAACGCCGTAGATGCAACTTTAACATAATCTGATAAGGTGATCTTTAAAATTCAGTTTCAGAAAGAAGAAAAATGTAACTAAACAAACAACGGCTTAAAAAAAATCTATTAAAGTCAACTGCATTCTTATGAACACAAAAAAGGGCAAAAAAAGAATAAAAATTTTATTTAATGTTATCAACATTACATTGAATAGCACAAAGGAAAAAAAGGAGGGGTGGGGGAAGGGAAAAAAAGAAGGAAAAGAAAAGTTTAAACAAGCAGACTGAATGATGTCGTGAAGTCCTCTCAAGAGTGGTTGATGAAACGGAAACTAGGGATCGGTTTTAATTCGATCGATGAGGAAAAGTAGTGAGCCATTTAAAGTGTGGACAGTGTTTTGATGCTAAGCAGGTGAATGCTGATGCATCTCGCATTTAGGACCGAGACGCATCCCCTCGAGAGCTGTTGGCGAGTGCTGCGCGCTCCACTTTATGGACCATTTACTAGAGTCCAGTTGCGGATGTCACGAGTTCCGAGACGACGTCCCGGTATAGCTCGCACCTGCACGCATCTTGTTGCCGGCTCGTTGCGCCCGATGGATGGCCGCCATTAAGACGAGACTCGGATTAAAGGATAAACGCGCAAGAAATTGAAAATATAAGCTCTTAGGTTTTTCTACTTTTGCCATTTTTAAATCACAGCAACTTATAAATAAAATTTCGACGGGAGAAAAAAAAAGTCGTTTTCTTTTATTTCCTTTTTTAAATTTTCGTCGGCGGTTCGAAATTTATCCATAGGGAATTGGCCATTCGCAACACTTTCACGTGGCATTAATATCTTTCTTCGCCGACTCTCATTATTTTCGGTTGCCATTTCATTTTGCAAAAATTAATTAAGTTTCTTACATGTTCTCACCCATGTGTACGACTGTGTGTAATAAGGTGGTGTATGGTACACAGTCGGTTTAATTAAATATCGTGAGAGCAGCTTCCCAGCATGACGTGTCAGCGTGTATTTGCAATAGAACTAGATCGCTCTCTTCGGGATTTTAAACATAAATTGGCATCTCAACGGATCATCTTTTCCACTAACATTTTTTTCTTCTTTAATAATTTTTCTTTCTCATACTTTAAAACTAAATTGTCGACTTTGCGGCGAAATGTACGTGCAAATTGGATGACTATGGTGCTTTGCCTTCTCGTCTCTGCATTTTGCAGTTGAATCGCAACCAATGTAAATAACAAAACCAATTATTTCGACTTTCTTCTTTTTTACTATGAGTTCAACTTCTTCTTTAACACGACCAGATAATTTGCAACTCTTGTTATTTGTACCGTCATTAGCGCTGCGTTCTCTAAAGGTCAAGAAGGCAGACCAGAACTCGAGTTACTTGTTTGTTTGCTATTTGTGGGTCTCCGCATATATCTGCGGTTAATAAGAAAGCGGCTTTGTGAGTTATAAATTGGGAGTGTTTGTATTGTAATTACAATTTGTCAAGTTAGAATAATAAGTTTGAGAAATTCGAGAAAATTCTGGGTCAAAGAGGGATTTTTGTTTGGTCTCGCTCCAACACGCAAAATTTTCACGCTTCTTATCATTTCAATAAGAAGAAACGATGAAATCTTAAGTTCATTTCTTTCGCGAATTAAAATTTAATTAACTCTTAATTCATTCAAGTGATAAATCTAAAAAAAACTTTTGAAAAAAAAAACAAAATTAAAGTGCTTGTGGCATCTAATTTTTTTAAAAATTCTAAGTCACCATAAAGTAAAGAAATGCCGAAGATTAAAGCTATGTACCAGCTCGAACTGAGTTAAAATGACAGAAAGATCCTTCGGATGATGCTTTAACGGGAAATAACACTGCAAAAAAATAAGACTTACTCAAGGTAAATTATTTATTTATGTGAATTTAATCTTTTTAGTATGTTGGAAAACCATGTAAAAGATGCCGTGATCTTTGCAGTTACTTTACAATATGCAGTCAAGCACGAAACAAACATTATTTACATAATTTCCAATGAAAAATTGAAAAATTTATATATACAAAGTATTTTCAAACAAGAAAAATACAAGGAATAAATTTCAGGTTTGTTTTTATAAATTGAACGTCTTCTAGCATTCAATATTTCACTCTTATAATTTACGAAAAATTCAAACCGACGTAGAAATTAGAAAACGACAGTGAACTCATGGCTTTAACATCTGTGGTAGAATTTAACTACACAAAAAATTTTGTAAAAGCAAAATTTACATTCTTGTAAAAGTATGAAAATTGCATTTTTCTGCAACAGTTTTACTTAAAAAAACAATCTTGAAGTTACAACTTTCAACACAATTCGGCATTACCTTTAATTTTGTAGAGTTGATTTTTTTTTTAAGCATAAAGTCTGAGAAGAAACAGTAAGAAAATTGCATATTTATTTTTTGCAAATTCACTGTAATTTTTGCAAATCTCGTTATTTTTTTTATAATTATCTACAAAATCTTCGGTTGTATATAGATTTATAATCTGCGAAACCGTTAATCTGGCTCTGGGGAAGTATAAATATTTATTTTAAAAACATTATTCCGCAAGAACAAAGTTGACCTCTCGTGCCGCCAGTCTCACCTGCTTCGAGTAAAGTGAAAGTCAATTTCCGTCTAGACAGAATTATGTTTTTATTTAAAGAAAAATTGCTCATTTCATTCCTCTTGTAATACACATCACTGCCCAATAATCTAATATCGTTGCAATCACTTTGAAAAAACAAAATAAAATGAAAAAATAGCGAAACAAATTGTACCCATCGATCTATGTAAGACATGACTATGCTTTCCCTCCTGACTTTGGGGACATGCAGGGAAGCAAAGGCAAAATCACATTTCATTTTATAAACATCAAACAAAAACAATAACAAAACTGATTTTTTAACCAAACATATTGGCCTACCAGCTATTTCCAAACGTTATATATTTTTATTTATTAAAAACAATTTTTTTTTCACTGAATGTTTCATTTTTTCCAACAATTGTATAAATCTCCAATATAGCTTTTATTTGGAAAATAAAAATAAAAACCGGAAAAAAAAGGCTTAAGGTTCAAACTCGACCCGAAATTACAACCTTTCTGCAGCCGCCATTTAACCTCTGAACAGCTGCATCGACCAATACGTGGACCTTGATTGCACCACACGCCATTGGAATTCCACACTTTATTGCCTCGCAGCGAGTTCCTTATTCAACTCCTTCTTCAACGCATTACGAGTGAACCCAAGTAAACTTAGGCCATTTACTCCGTTTCGATTTCACGTAGATTAAAACTTAGCCTCACAGCCGTTAGCTAGAAACGTACGGACTCTGCAACAGGATGGGACGGATGCGTTTCCTGTGCGTTGACGCAGATGATATACGACCTTTCACCGAGGCACGTTTAGTTTTGAGGTAAAAGTCGTTCGAAGTGGAATAACTCATGTTCTTCGTCGAGATACGAGACCTCAACTCGGCGCAGCCTCGCCCTATCGTCAGCAGTTAAGATGACACTCATGGCCCATCCACTCGTATTTATTGTAATTTCAAACTGGAACTAAGCCAGAGGGTCGAAGCTGACATCAACGACTTATTACCCAATTGGTAGGGAAAAAAATCCTAATAAATGACTGATAATTTGTAGCTCATTCATAAGACATCACAAACATGCGAGAGGCAAGTAAAGTTGAACATTGTGTTGTTGGATGAATAACTGAATGGTGATTGAGTTTATTGCGTGTTTGGTATTCTTGTGTGTAATTGATACTTCTGGTGATGATTTTGGAGTAGTGGAAAATGATTGTCAATCGTTTATTAAATGTTTAAAATGTTTGCATTGAAACTAATGAGGTGGAGCCATCTCGAAGTATGCTTGGATGGGTTCAGAGTAGCGCTTCTGAATACCCAGTTTCTCGTACTGTATAATCTAATAAAAAATTCCGAAGACGACGATAGGCTTCTGCCTCATTCGAGATCCAGAGACTTGGAAGAGATGTGTTGGTTACGAAGCTCAGACCATGACTGGTTTTTATTTTAAATTTGTATCACACCAAGAAAGTTACAATAAGGGTGGTTAATTTAACATCAAAAAGAGATGATAGCTGCTTTTTGATTCTTTGGCAGTCTGATATAATTTTTAGTCTTTTAGGCTCATGCCAATTACGTTGGATTCCGGTTAATTGGGAAACCCATTTAATTGGGACAAATCTTAAAGAATGAAAACAAATCGAGAAAATAGGCAGAATTTCCTTGCTTATTTGGGAATAATCCGCTTAATTGGAACAATTGTTGCTAGATAGCACGCATGTAAAGACCATTATAATGAGTAAATCTCAGACTGTAATCTCTGCAGATTCACTTGGTAACAAACACATAACTGTACATGAGATTCAAGTAGTAATTTATAATTTTTTGGATTTTTCATAAATATTTGTGATTAATAGCTATGATAAATATTTTTGATAAATATTTTTCCCAGAATTTATCTATTTGTAGCCTAGTGAATAGAATAGTTTATCATTCATTTTATATACAAAAACAAAAGGGCAAACCATCTTTTTCGTTATCTTTATTAAACTCCTCATCTTTGAAAAAGCCCATTAATTGAACAAAACGATCGAGTCCCAATGTGATCCAATTAAGCGGAATGTATTAAGATCTGGAATTTACTTATTGGTAATTTACTTTGTTTGTTTCATCAGTTTCAGTTTAAGTTCCAAGTTTTTCTCACTTTAAGTCTACAACTTTTCACTCCGAAACTTATCCGGTTTTTCTCAGAATTGGTGTTTAGCAGCAAGGAGCAAGGAAACGCAACCGACCATTGCACCCTCAGTCGGGTCACATAGCGGGCCACTGGTCCCTTGAGAGGCTAATTGCATTACCCCGATCCCACTCTAGCGCTTCGACTAATTCATGCTTTGACCCACCAAAAGACATGTAAAGCATAGTTATACCCTTTTGAATTGTTCTATCATTAAACACACTTTTTCTCTAATAATAAAATAATAATAATAACCAAAAAAAATTAATATTAATTATTATTATAAGAAATTTTTTTTCAAGTCAAGAGATGAAATTTATCCACATCCTATTTTATTCCCAATTGCCATCAAAACAATAAGTAGTTACTCAGAAAAATATTCCTAAAGTTAAACCATCAAAGCAGACGCCAGCATTAGAGATAAAGAGACTTCTGTCCACTAAGAAGCTGTTGAGCGGTTAATAACCTGGAAGGCCAAAGTGCAAGTCTGCCCATCATTAGGCCTAAAGAAGGCCTACTTGTTAATATTAATGTAGGTTAGGCCCAGATTAGGTGTAGTCCAGTGGTGTCCAATACACTTGCCACACACCACATGTGGTGAAATGGTCATTAGTGTGTGGCAAATTGACATCCTACACAGCCTTTTGAATTTCTGAAATTCAAATATGTATTCTTTTATCCAGTAAAAGAACTCACGTAATCGAAAATTACGTTAGAATACACTGTTTATTGAATTGTTAAAAGTTACTCTTTAAAGGGTCATGTCGCAGATGGCGGCAAAACCTATAATTTTTGTAAACAACACACCCAAATCTATCTGAAACGGTCCCAGCTATTGGCTGTAATCAAGAATCAAAACACACTGACATAATTAAATCAGTCAATGGAATTGGATAAAATAATGACGTAATTAAGGCCATTCTTCTTGTCCATACAAACAGAGACAAAATGGAGAATTTGTCATTGTAAGCCAATCATAAAACACCTTATATAACAAAGGATTAATTCCCCTTTCCCCCTTTTAATCCCATAAACAATTCAAGAGCAACATCAACCTTTAATTAAAAAAAAATTATTAATTAAATTGTGAAAAATGTTGTAAAATTCACCACAAAAGCAGCATATACAAAAAAACTATTGAAAACCTTTGGGAGACCAGAAGAAGGCTTAATTAATTCTACAGGAAGAACAACAACATTGTAGGAAACCTCTTAGAACAGTACAAGAATGATATAAACAATAGATAAAAGAAAAAAATGAATATTCAACAAAACTATTAACTAATAGATATCATTAATAGAACTTTACTTCAGTAGACGAAACAAAGCCACTCTAAACCAAATTACATTAAATCAGAAAAAAGTTTAGTGATTCAAATGGAATGTACACTTCAAATGTTTCAATAAAACAGACTGACTTTAAGATTAAATTGCCTGTATCAATTAAATGTAATTAAAAAACCAAAATCCTCTCAATTTAAAATCAGTTTTAAAAATAACAGCAAAAAATTAAATCAAAGCCAAATTCTCAAAACTCATTAAAAATATAATTACAAATACAATTATAAATTTGATTGTTTGCAAAGTCCCTCATTAAAAAGTACTTCTTCTCTAAATCTGGTATTAGAACTGTAATTGAATGCCTTCAGTTCAATCCCTACAGCGAAATATTCCATTCAATAATGAATATAAAATCTCCAGTGAAATAACCCGACTGAAAAACTCCATTAATAATCGAATTCGATGAGAATGATGTTTAGCCCTACAGGGTATCAGTCGTCTTGGTGATTTAATTGAGGATAGATTGTGATTAGAATCTTTAATAAGCAGTACTTTAAGAAATTCGAGAATGATTTCACGATGAAATCTTTCTTAAGTCCGATAATAAGGAAATAATGTGACCGAGTCAATGGAATTTGAGTATTAATACCGACCTAAGGTAGCTAAGTGATATAAATGGATAGCTATGGTTTTCCGTTTCTGAGTAAAACTAAAGTGCTTTCTCTTATTGTGGGAACAAATCAAAATCAACCATAAATTCTTGTTGATTTGTTCTCACAAGAGCGAAAGCACATTTGGACACTGAAGATTTCCAATAGGTTGCGCACTTAGGAATTTGGAGGGTTACAAGAAAGCGAAAACCACTTATTAGAATTGAGACAAATTCTGACGATTTGATGCTGGTTTGGTTTAGTTTATTAAATTTTTTTTAATTAATAATTTTTTTTTTATCATGCGCTTTGAAGTTTATTCTGAAGTAGCTAAGTCGAAATGTGTATCAGAAATTTTATTTTTGAATTTTTTAAAATGAAATTTCAATGTTTTTTTCAGATTATTTCATTTCTTACACAATTTTGCTTTCCTTCGATAATGCATTAATTTTTAAAATTTTTCAATTTTCACAAGTTTTTAAAATAAAATTTTACAAAATTTTCGGTATTTTCCTATTTTCTTAATTGAGTTTTTGTAATTAATCAGAGAATTTCTTCTTTTTAAACTTCTGGCATTTTTTAAAAAGTTTCCTCACATTAATTTCTTAATTGAGTTTCGTAATTAATCAGAGAATTTCTTCATTTCAAACTACTGGAATTTTCTTTAAGTTTCCTCACATTTCCTAGCATTTTCTCAATTTTTCTAAATTTAGCATTTCTTTTACAATAATTTTTCACAATTTTTCACCAATTTTCCAAACACTTCATATTTTACAAACTTTTTTGACCTTTTCTATTTTCTCAATTTTTTTCCCAATACTTCACACAATTTCCACTTTCCTCAAAATTTCCATACTTAATAATCTCTTTACAACTCTCTCATATCCAACATTTCAATATTTTACTTTTACTTTTTCTTTAATGAGGAATCCCTATTTCTATCCTCCAAACCAACAACACAAAATTGGAATATCCATTTCCTTAAAATTGACAACAAAACATTGCGGGGAAAAAACTTTCCTTTCTTCCAATTCATGCATAAATCATTCATCTTCTCTTCTCAAACTACCTTATTACAATCCCCAACTTCAGGCACAACCTCCAACCTCATCTACAAAGTTCAAACTTTCTATTACTTTTGTGGCATATTGAAAGTTGAAAACAGTTGGCTTATAGTCAAAAATAATAAGCCACTGAAGGGCTGCACCTGTACTAGATATCAGGCACTCACCACACGCATTTGCTTCGTCTCATTATCTCAGCCCATTTTCTTTGCTCATCTGCTGCAAAGATCGCGGGTTATGCTCGACATCAAGACCCCTTCCATTTTTTCCAAATTATTTAAAGAAACCATTAGGACTAAAGGCTAGCTACCTCTTGACATGTTTCGCAAGATATATGTTCGCTTATAAAGGGTAAATGACCACTCATCTTGCAACAAACTCAGAATGAAAACGGAAATGGCCAAAGTCAAAATGGAAATACCCACCCCTTCTTGCATCTACCTCAATAAAGGCAAAACACACTTTACACTGACCTTATGGGGGGTCGTTGCTTTAAAGATGCAAGTTTGTCTAAGTAAAGAGGAACAAAGAGCTATCTCAAGATCTAACTCACGCTCCTTAATCCTATTTAAATTTCATTTAAGTTTCAGTTGAATTGATGAAAAACTCAAGTTTTGCTCATCAAAGCTGATGTTTTGTTTTCAACAAGAGAGTTAAAATAGATTAAACAGGATGTTGTTAACAATTGTAATTTACTATGGAGTTTGCAGACCTCTTCCTTAGAAAATCGACTCCTTAGAGGCTTCTAAGAGCTGGTTTTGTGACCGGCTTCTGAGATCACCGTCGTCTAGGGACGGAGAGATCCCGGTCCTCGGTGCACGAATAAGTAAAGGCACAAACGCTGATTCAAGTTAGTTGTGTGGCTTTATTCCTAAGCCGGTGAACCGCACGCATCCGTGACGGGTACGTCTCGATCCCATGCCGATGTCGAAGCATCGGCGAGGCCAAACGCTAAAGATCCCATTTGGTGGCTTACATCGCGTCTCAACCTGCAGTATCGACACTCGCATTCCTTGAAACCATCTCTCGATTCTCGGGCTTCATTGGGCGTCGGCATGCGGAGAACGAACATGTTGCGTGCTTGCACGCCGGAAGAGTTCTCTCTGCAAGGCGCCCTCGGCCTTATCACGTAAACTTGGATTGGTCACGTACTTCCGGTACACCTAAGTGACCAATCCCCTAACGGTACGACAGACATTGCCGACCGATGAGTCACCGGCGGTCAGTCTTTTTACCTAAGGATTCTAAGATAAGGGATAGCTCGTGCCGTATCGTTATAGAATAATCGAACAAGCAAACTCTCTGGTGCGAGTGCGAAAACAAAACTTTACATTATGACTTACCATATATAGATGTTAATTATAAATCTGACTTATAAGATCCTATATCCTTAATCCTATTTAAATTTCATCTAAGTTTTCAGTTGGATTGATGAAAAACTCAACTTTTGCTCATCAAAATGGGAAATTACACGATTTTATAGGAAATTTACACAATTTATGGGGAGTTTTTTACGATTTAAGCACCTTACATAATTTACGATTTACGAACAAGTTAGACAATAAAGCATAAAAATAAGTTTTGTATTCAGCAAACTCTCTAAGGTATTTGCCTTAATAAAATATTGTAATATTCTTGATATACAAAAACTTGCTGTATTTAACAAGGACTGATTTTAATATTGCTCTACTCACTTTACAAAATGTTTACAGTATTCTTTAATATGTGATAACAAAATAACTTTTTATAAAGCTGAGTAACACATCGGTAGACATCTGGTCATTCACATTGTACCTTACAAACGAATAATGTACAACAAAAAAATCCCAGTTGTTAAAGTTATATAAAGGTACTATTGTTGAAATAAAGCTGCTGAAGAAAGGTACAGGTTTAACGTGATGTAATGAAGTTGCAATCGAGCAAGAAATTCCACACCTACATTCTCTGTACGTGTTGTCAAATTTCTCTTTACTTCTTCTATTTTTAGCTGTTGTTTACCGAATGTAGGCAGTAGCTACAAATAGAAAAAAATATTTAACGGTAAATTACTGTTAGCTATTTTTTTTTTAGAAAGTGTATTGTCAACAATGGCACTTCCTTTTGACGCTGCTGCTAGGAGATAAATAACTTCCCAAAGGAGTTTTTTCTTCCAAAACATTCTTTGCAACTTAGCACGTGAATGACCTTTTTTTTTTAAAAAAAAGATCAAATTCCCTTTCGTATTACAAAATATGAGGGTTGTTCTTCTATTTCCAATCATTTTTAATATTTGGTTGGAAATTCTTAAATGTAATATCCAATGAATCCAACGAATGAAATGTTATCATACAAGAAGCTTTCGGAAAAAAACTTTAAGTCAGATTTCACCTTTTTTTTTAAACAGAAAAATATTATTGTATTACATTGTTAAAATCAAAGTTTTTGATCTTTAGGAGATATAGATACTTTTGTTTTGATTCCTTTTTTGTAGCTACAGATGCTCCCAGACTTGACCACTTTTTTTATATAAAAGCAGAGGTATGTCATTGCAATATTTTTACAGTATTAATTTAGCCACTCTATAGAGACTATATTGACTTTTACTAAACTCATTTATACTGCATTGCAATGCTGCAATATAATTTGTCACAATGTTTGATTTCCAATAAATATTGTTGGGTGTAATTCCCAATAATTTTCAGCACAAATCTAAAATTAATTGAGTTTGCAGAAAACTAAATTTATATCTTATAATCTATAAATTCCACATTAATTATAAATCTGACTTATAATTAACATGGAATTATAAATTATAAAAATGAAGTTTTATTTTCCGCAAACTCATTTAATTCAATCCTTTGCAACTCACTGTAATAACCACAGCTTGTGGGTTCCATTCTAATTTAGCTGATTTCTCAACCTTGCAGCTATGATTCCTTTTGCGACTGATGAATCCTACAGGACTGCACTGAGTTCTTGCCCTGGCATGAAGAAACTAAGATAAGAGTCGCATTTTAGTGATGAACTGGCAGCTACACAACCAGTGCAACCAGAGTCACATCTTTTATACTCTTTTATTACAAGGATAAACACAAAACAAGCATTATCTCCTTACAGTAATTACTCACACAGTCCTCCTATTTCTATTATTCAATACAATCTAGTCTGTGCCTACTGTTCTAATTGATTCTAGTACCGGTAATTTAATTCCAAACTTCTCAATTACAATCTACAAATATATCTTTACATCACCTTTTGACATTATATTATAAATCAATAAATCAATTAATTGTGCAATTTTGTTAAAAACAGTGAACAATTTGTACATTATTGTTTGAGAGGAAATATAACCATAGAAATGAGTTTTTTAATAACTATACAG
>JAQIXT010002086.1:0-12272 GCA_034700445.1 Stenotaenia linearis
CACTGTGCACGCTGTTTTTCAAAATGGTTTTTGTTATCAATACATTCGTGGAAAACCCATTGTGCAATTGAGCAAAGGAAATACTGCAAATCCAGAGGCAACAGTGGACAGGAATGCGCTTAAGTAAGGATTGTTAGTTAGTGTCGAACATCTCACCCAATAATATATTTATTTTACAGAGCGATGATGGAGACACTGCCAGAAATCCACATGGTCCGAATGGAAAACAAAGATTACACTCAAACTGATTTCCTCACTAAGCAAATCGACTTGTTGGAAAATGACTACCCATCCGATATGCCAGGTTTGATTGATAAGAAAATTATTCAAAAAGAACTCGAAGAAATAATCGGTTATACCAAACAATTCGATCTAAAAATAACGCTCGTTCACGGCGACACTCATCCTGGTAATGTTGTGTACGATGATGAGACAGGTAATTGGAAGATGTGGCTGTTTTGAAGGATCTAAAATGGCACTTCCGGTTTGGTGAGAAAGATAAAATTTTAGATTTACAAAGAACTACTACTGTACTATATGTTTAGTAATTTTCGTGACATCAATCAAACCGGAAGTGCCTTTTTAATCCCCTCCAAAATGACTGATGAGTTAAAAATTAAATTTTTTTAGGTAAATTAACTTTCGTCGATTGGGAACTTTCACACATCGGATATCACATTTACGACGTTGCGTACTGTTTGCACTCCACACATTTTACAGGTCTGTATTAGTACATTACATTTCTGATGTCATCATTTCCGAACTCCTAAACTCCTAACAACTCCTAAAACAGAAATCACGCCCTTCCCTGGCTACCCAACATTCCCTGACAGCACTACAATTGAAGAGTCGAAAAAGGAGTTGGTAAAATGGTACTTCGACAAATGGGCAGAGCTAAATTCTCTAGAAAACGACGAAACAACGTTCGGAGAATTTCGTAGACAAGTGGACCTGTTTGGATTGGTATAAACGAACTCGCAGAAATAAGTTATTTATAAATTAATTGACACTTCTTTACAGGTATGGTGTTTATCAATAATTACATTAATGGGTGTTGCTCTACCACAACTGGACAACGACCACGTCAATAATGAATTTCCACAAAATCCGACTACGTAAGCATATTAACCAATCGAGTTAGGCATCGAGACTCCGATTGTAGCATCAACACCATTTTCTCTTATATTTACAGGATGATTGCAAAAATTTTTGAACACTACACCAAAATCAAAGATCAACGACTACGAGATTTAAAATTAAAATAATTATGTAATCGATAATTAATTATTATATGTTATATTTAAAAAAAATGACAATTAAATTTATTCTACAGTTTGATTTGATTCAATACAATGTCTCGATGCTTATTTTTTTCATATTGTTTCGCAGTTAATTTTTTTATTGTTCTACTCTTCACTTGTTTTGACATTTCACTACTTTTATCAATTGATAATACCATAATAACTGATAAGCTCTGATAATAAAAATGTGATCAGGTCATTTAACTCACTTTCACTGACAATGGCTGCCTTACAACTACCCGAGTTTGTTGTTGACTTAAACTCAGCCGAAGAAGACATCAAAAATTTAATTCAGAGAGTAAAACCTGAATGGGATCGAGAGAAAATAGTTGTCAAGGTAACTTGTATCTATATCTATCTTCTTGACTCAAAATTAACTCCTAAAAATACTCAGTCCATGTCTGGAGGTTATTCCTGTTTGAGTTCTTGCGTACACCTAGAAGGGAACAGCGAAGACGCTGTTACGGTTAGAGTGCGAAAGCTACATAGGGACACTGACAACCCGCAAGTTGTGGACAGAAAATTTGAAGTTGAAGTCGTACAGGTCAGTAAATTGTACAAATAAGAACAAAAAAAAATTCAAAAAAAATGTCAATTTTTTTGCAGTATCTTTCAAAAATAGGCCTATTTCCCACAGTTCACGCTGTTTTCCAAAATGGTTATTGTTATCAGTACATTCGAGGAAAACCCATCTTTGACTTACCCAAAGGAAATGCTTCAAATCCAGAGGCAACAGTGGACAGGAGTAGGCTTAAGTAAGGACTGTTAATTAGTGTCGAACATCTCACTCGTTAATATACTTCTTTGACAGAGCAATGATGGATATATTGCCAGAAATCCACATGATTCGAATGGAAAATAAAGATTACACTCAAACCGATTTCCTCACTAAGCAAATCGACTTGTTGGAAAATGACTACCCTTCCGATATGCCAGGTGTGATTGATAGAAAAATTATACAAAAAGAACTCGAAGAAATAGTCGATTATACTAAACAATTCGATCTAAAAATAACGCTCGTTCACGGCGACACTCATCCTGGTAATGTTGTGTTTGATGATGAGACAGGTAATTGGAAGATGTGGCTGTTTTGAAGGATCTAAAATGGCACTTCCGGTTTGGTGAGAAAGATAAAATTTTAGATTTATCAAGAACTCCTCCTGTACTACAAGTCTAGTTAATTTCAAGATCTCAATCAAACCGGAAGTGCCTTTATAAACCCCTCCAATATGACTGATGGAGTTAAAAATTTAAAAAATTAATTTTAGGTAAAGTAACTTTCGTCGATTGGGAGCAGGCACATATAGGATATCACATTTACGACGTTGCGTATTGTTTGCACCTCATACATTTCACAGGTTCTGTATTTCTGTATTACATTTCCAATTTCCCAACTCATTTCCATCTTCATAAAAACATCGAAAACAGAAATTACGCCTTTTTCTGGCATCCCAACATTCCCTGACAGCACTGCAGTCGAAGAATCTAAAAAGGAGATACTAAAATGGTACTTCGACAAATGGGCAGAGCTAAATTCCCTCGAGAACAACGAAGCAACGTTCGGAGAATTTCGTAGACAAGTGGACCTGTTTGGATTGGTATAAACGAACATACAGAAACAGATGATATAGTTGTGGATTAATAAACATTTCTTTAAGGTATGGTGTTTATCAATGGTTATATTCTTGGGTATTCTTTTACCGGAACTCGGCAACGACCACGTCAATAATGAATTTCCACAAAATCCGACTACGTAAGCAGAATGGAGTTAGGCATCGAGACTCCGATTGTAGCATCAACACCTTTTTTCTCTTATATTTACAGAATGATTGCAAAAATTTGGGAATACTACACCAAAATCAAAGATCAACGACTACGTGATTTAAAATTGAAATAATTATGAAATTAATTTTTAATTATATTATCTGTTATAATAAAAATGACAATAAAATCTAATGTAATTTTATTATTCAATGTCCCAATGTTTGGTTTTTTCACATTAGTAATTGAATCACGGTTCACAGTTAACTTTTTTTTATTGTTCTACTGTTCAATTGTTTTTGTGATGACCGCAACTCGTGGGTTCCTCCATAACTTGATCCATTTGCCAACTTTGCAGTCGGCCTGCACTTGTGGCCTGGGAGAAGCCGACCGGGCCACTACCAGCACGGGCCGGCAGGAAGAAACCAAACAAATACTCACATTTTCATATGTTAACTGACAGCATCACCACCTCACACCAGCACAATCAGCCATGTTTATTGACATCACACATCTTATATACACTTTTATCAAGGATAAACATAAAACCCAAACATTATGATTATTCATTCTCAGCCAATACCCATTATCTTACAAATCATTCCGGCATCAAATACATAACATTCCATCTAAACTATCCAAATTCTAAATCTATTATAAATTCCTAACTTTAATTATTTTCTTGAACCTCACATTTTGACATTTCACAACTTTTATCAATTGATTAGACTTATGTTTCACAATTATTGATAACTGATGAGCTTTGATTATCACTAATGTAATCAATAATTGTTCCCTGCTCGTTTAACTCACTTTCACTGACAATGGCTGCCTTAAAACTACCCGAGTTTGTTGTTAAGTTAAACTCAGCCGAAGAAGACATCAAAAATTTATTTCAGATACTTAAACCCGAATGGGATCGAGACAAAATAGTGGTCAAGGTATATCTTAAATCTATTTCCTTAAATCAAAATTAATTCTTAAAAATACTCAGACTATGTCAGGGGGTTTTTCCTGCTTAACTTCTTGCGTACACTTGGAAGAAAACGCCGACGACGCTTTTACTGTAAGAGTGCGAAAACTGTTTGGGAAAATCGACAACCCGACCCTCGTGGACCCAAAATTTGAAGTGGAAATTGTACAGGTTAGTTAATTTTTTCGCAAAAAAAATCTCAAAACTCCACACAAAATCACATCTAAATTTAAATTTCGATATCATTTGAATTTGTTTATAGTATCTTTCGAAAATAGGCCTCTTTCCCACTGTGCACGCTGTTTTTCAAAATGGTTTTTGTTATCAATACATTCGTGGAAAACCCATTGGGCATTTCACCACAGACATGACCGAAATGCCGGAGCCCGACAGAAAAGCACTGAAGTAAGAGTTGTAAATCAACGTTAAACATCGTAAGGATTAATAAATTTTTTTTTAATAGAAAAATGATAGAAGCTCTTGCAAAAATCCATATGATCAAAATTGAAACCAAAGATTACAGTCAAACCGATTTTTTTACGAGATTAAGCAACCTCTTGGAAAATTACTATGCTGATCTGCCAGGTTTTGTTAATAAAGAGACTCTTCAAAAAGAATTAGAAGAAATACTTGGTTATACCAAACAATTCGATCTAAAGATAACGCTCGTTCATGGCGACACCCATCCTGGGAATGTTGTGCATGACGAAGAGACAGGTAATTGGACGACGTGGCTACTTTGAAGGGCCAAAAAGAGCACTTCCGGTTTGTTGAGAAAGAAAAAATTTTAGATTTGCCAAGAACTACTCCTGAACTATAAGTTCAGTAATTTTCGTGATCTCAATCAAACCGGAAGTGCCTTTTTAATCCTCTCCACAATGACTGATAGTCAAAAAAATTAATTTTTTTTTTTAGGTAAAGTAACTTTCGTCGATTGGGAACTGTCACACATTGGATATCACATTTACGATCTTGCGTATTGTTTGCAAATTACACATTTTTCAGGTTCCTTATTTACATTTCTGATTTCTTTCCCAAATTTGTTTTCACGTTTATAAAAACTTACAAACTCAGAGATTATGACCTTTCCTGGCTCTTCAGCATTGCCTGATAGTGCTGCAATAGAAGAATCTAAAAAGGAGATACTAAAATGGTACTTCGATAAATGGGCAGAGTTAAATTCCCTCGAGAATGATAGAGCAACTTTCGAAGAATTTCGTAGGAAAGTAGATCTGTTCGTATTGGTATTAACTAACATATCCATCATTTGGAATGTTGACTAAGTTGATACCTGATTTGTTTTAGGTGTGGTGTTTAACGTCTATTATTATGATGGGAAGTTTTGCACGACAGCTCGATGAAGATCATATAAAAGAATTTCCCGCAGATATGACTATGTAAGTCGGAAAAGCATTATTTCAACATTTAACGTTAAATTAGCTTATATTACATTGATTTAATATTATTTAAAAAAAGTTAAATAAATGTTGTCGTATAAACAATAAAACATCTAGAATTGAACGTTATGAACTTACGGTAGATTTAACATTCGATCAACATTGAATCAATATTAAATGTTGAAATAATGTCTTATTAAATGACATTTTCATTTTAATATTCTATACAGGATGTCAGTTAAAGTTTACGACTATTACTGCAAAATCAAAGATCAACGACTGAAAGATTTAAAATTGAAATAATTACGTAATTGTTTTTCAATTATTTTATCTGTTATTATTTTTATCTGACAATAAAATCTAATCTAATTTTATCATTCAATATAATGTCCGAATGTTTACTTTTTTCAAGTTGGTTATTTTAATAGAATAGTACACATACACACAATGATTTTTTATCCTTCAGTGTTTTTTACGCTTTTTTAACGTGTATGTTGGTTTTTTGTAAAGTTTTAACTTTATTTTGACTAAGCTTTTCGACAACTTCCATGTTGGGTCCAGCGTCAACCATTCTTTCGAGTTATTTTAAGTTATGGACGCAACATCACGTGACCTCAAATGACGTCACAAGGAAAGGAGGAGGGAGTGGTGCATTGGTATACAAAGAACTTAGACTAGTGGAACTATGCATTCAATACCCGTTAGTACATAGAAAGAACTAGACTAGTGAAAACATGCATCCAAGACCTGATGATGACAACGAAAGTTGCCGAAAAGCTTAGTCAAAATAAAGTTAAAACTTTACAAAAAACCAACATACACGTTAAAAAAGAGTAAAAAACACTCAAGGACAAGTTGGTTATGGAATCTGTCAAGAGTTGACAGTAAATTTTTTTTTCTGCTGTTCAATTGTTTTGACATTTCATAACTTGCATCAATTGATTAAACTTAGATTTCACAATCATTGATAACTGATGAGCTTTGATTATCACTAATATAATCAATAATTGTTCCCTGCTCGTTTAACTCACTTTCACTGACAATGGCTGCCTTAAAACTACCCGAGTTTGTTGTTAAGTTAAACTCAGCCGAAGAAGACATCAAAAATTTATTTCAGATACTTAAACCCGAATGGGATCGAGACAAAATAGTGGTCAAGGTATATCTTAAATCTATTTCCTTAAATCAAAATTAATTCTTAAAAATACTCAGACTATGTCAGGGGGTTTTTCCTGCTTAACTTCTTGCGTACACTTGGAAGAAAACGCCGACGATGCTTTTACTGTAAGAGTGCGAAAACTGTTTGGGAAAATCGACAACCAGACTCTCGTGGACCCAAAATTTGAAGTGGAAATTGTACAGGTTAGTAAAAGTTTTCAAACAACTTTTTTCCAAAAAAAAAAATTTAAATCACAATTTTCGCAAAACAAATCTCAAAACCCCACACAAAATCACATCTAAATTTAAATTTCGATATCATTTGAATTTGTTTACAGTACCTTTCGACAATAGGCCTCTTTCCCACTGTGCACGCTGTTTTTCAAAATGGTTTTTGTTATCAATACATTCGTGGAAAACCCATTGTGCAATTGAGCAAAGACATGACCGAAATGCCGGAGCCCGACAGAAAAGCACTGAAGTAAGAATTGTAAATCAACATTAAACATCGTACCGATTAATAAATTTTTTTTTTAAAAAGAAAAATGATAGAAGCTCTTGCAAAAATCCATATGATCAAAATTGAAACCAAAGATTACAGTCAAACTGATTTTTTTACGAGATTAAGCAACCTGTTGGAAAATTACTACTATGCTGATCTGCCAGGTTTTGTTGATAAGGAGACTCTTCAAAAAGAATTCGAAGAAATACTCGGTTATACCAAACAATTCGATCTAAAGATAACGCTCGTTCATGGCGACACCCATCCTGGGAATGTTGTGCATGACGAGGAGACAGGTAATTGGACGACGTGGCTACTTTGAAAGGTCAAAAAGGGCACTTCCGGTGTGGTGAGAAAGAAAATTTTCTAGATTTGTGAAGAACTACTCCTGAACTATAAGTTCAGTAATTTTCATGATCTCAATCAAACCGGAAGTGCCTTTTTGTGCCTTTTTAATCCCCTTCAAAATGACTGATGAGTCAAAAAAATTAAATTTTTTTTAGGTAAAGTAACCTTCGTCGACTGGGAGCTGGCACACATTGGATATCACATTTACGATGTCGCTTATTGTTTACAAATAATACATTTTATAGGTTCCGTATTTACATTTCTGATTTCTTTCCCAAATTTGTTTTCATCTTTATAAAAACTTACAAACTCAGAGATTATGACCTTTCCTGGCTCCTCAGCAATACCTGATAGTGCTGCAATAGAAGAATCTAAAAAGGAGATACTAAAATGGTACTTCGATAAATGGGCAGAGTTAAATTCCCTCGAGAACGATAGAGCAACCTTCGAAGAATTTTGTAGGAAAGTAGATCTATTCGTATTGGTATGAACTAACATATCCATCATTTTGAATGTTGACTAAGTTGATAACTGATTTGTTTTAGGTGTGGTGTTTAACGTTTATTATTATGATTGGAAGCTTTGCACGACAGCTCGATGAAGATCATATAAAAGAATTTCCCGCAGATATGACAATGTAAGCCAACATTATTTAAAAACATTATTTCAACATTTAACGTTAAATTAACATTTATATTACATGTTGTCGTATAAACAATAAAACAACATCTAGAATTGAACGTTATGAACTTACGGTAGATTTAACGTTCGATCAACATTGAATCAATATTAAATGTTGAAATAATGTTTTATTAAATTATATTTTCATTTTAATATTCTATTTACAGGATGTCAGGTAAAGTTTACGACTATTACTGCAAAATCAAAGATCAACGACTGAAAGATTTAAAATTGAAATAATTACGTAATTGTTTTTCAATTATTTTATCTGTTATTATAAAAACGACAATAAAATCTAATCTAATTTTATCATTCAATATAATGTCCGAATGTTTACTTTTTTCAAGTTGGTTATGGAATCTGTCAAGAGTTGACAGTAAATTTTTTTTTGTTCTGCTGTTTAATTGTTTTGACATTTCATAACTTTCATCAATTGATTAAACTTAGATTTCACAATTATTGATAACTGATTGCTTTGATTATCACTAATATAATCAATAATTGTTCCCTGCTCGTTTAACTCACTTTCACCCACAATGGCTGCCTTACAACTACCCGAGTTTGTTGTCGACTTAAACTCAGCCGAAGAAAATATCAAAAATTTATTTCAGATAGTTAAACCCGAATGGAATCGAGACAAAATAGTAGTCAAGGTATATCTTAAGTCAATTTTCCTTAAATCAAAATTAATTCTTAAAAATACTCAGACTATGTCAGGGGGTTTTTCCTGCCTAACTTCTTGCGTGCACTTGGAAGAAAACCCCGACGACGCTTTTACAGTAAGAGTGCGAAAACTGTTTGAGAAAATCGACAACTCGCATCTCGCGGACCCAAAATTTGAAGTTGAACTTGTACAGGTCAGTAAATTTCGGAAATAAAATATCTCCCAAAAAAATTTTTTTTTTTTTTTTGTAAAAATAAAATCATATCTAAATTTAAATTTCTATATCATTTGAATTTCTTTTCAGTATCTTTCGACAATAGACCTCTTTCCCACTGTGCACGCTGTTTTCCAAAACGGTTATTGTTATCAATACATTCGTGGAAAACCCATTATGGAATTGAGCAAAGACATCACCGAAACACCGGAGCCTGACAGAAAAGCAGTGAAGTAGGAATTGTAAATCAACATTAAACATCGTACCGATTAATAAATTTTTTTTTTAAAAAAGAAAAATGATAGAAGCTCTTGCAAAAATCCATACGATCAAAATTGAAACCAAAGATTACAGTCAAACTGATTTTTTTTCGAGATTAAGCAACCTGTTGGAAAATAACTACAATGCTGATGTGCCGGGTTTTGTCGACAAAGAGATTCTTCAGAAAGAATTCGAAGAAATACTCGGTTATACTAAACAATTCGATCTAAAGATAACGCTCGTTCATGGCGACACCCATCCTGGGAATGTTGTGCAAGACGAGGAGACAGGTAATTGGACGACGTGGCTACTTTGAAGGGTCAAAAAGGGCACTTCCGGTTTTGTGAGAAAGATAAAATTTCAGATTTGTGAAGAACTACTCCTGAACTATAAGTTCAGTAATTTTCATGATCTCAATCAAACCGGAAGTGCCTTTTTAATCCCCTCCAAAATGACTGATGAGTCAAAAAAATTAAATTTTTTTTAGGTAAAGTAACCTTCGTCGACTGGGAGCTGGCACACATTGGATATCACATTTACGATGTCGCGTATTGTTTGCAAATAATACATTTTATAGGTTCCGTATTAACATTTCCATATTTCCCAAACTTGTTTTCACTCTTATAAAACTTCAAAACACAGAAATCATGCTCATTCCTGGCGCCCCAGGATTGCCTGATAATACTACAATAGAAGAATCTAAAAAGGAGATACTAAAATGGTACTTCGATAAATGGACAGAGCTAAATTCCCTCGAGAACGATGAAGAAACCTTCGAAGAATTTCGTAGGAAAGTGGATCTGTTTGGATTGGTATGTGAACTAACATATTCATCATCATTTAGAATGTTTACTAAGTTGATACCAATTTGTTTTAGGTATGGTGTTTAACGTTCATTATAATGATAGGAAGCTGTGCACCGTTGCTCGATGCAGATCATATGAAAGAATTCCCCGCAGATATGAGAATGTAAGTCGGAAAAGCATTATTTCAACATTTAACATTAAATTAACATTTATATTACATTGATTTAACGTTATAAAAAAATGTTAAATAATTATTGTCGTATAAACAATAAAACGTCATCTAGAATTGACCGTTATGACCTAACGGTAGATTGTTCACTCAACATTGAATCAACATTAAATGTTTAAATAATGTTTAATTAAATGACATTTTGATATTTTATTTACAGGATGTTAGTTAATGTTTACGACCACTACTGCAAAATCAAAGATCAACGACTGAAAGATTTAAAATTAAAATAATTACATAATTGTTGCTCAATTATTTTATGTTATCATACAAACGATAATAAAATTTAATCTGTAAGTTAAACTCAATAAAACACCTCACTGTTAACTTATTTTTCACAACATCGATAATGGCTACAGTACATTTACCGGAGTTAAAAATTAACTTGGAATCGGCTGAAGATGACATTAAAAATTTGTTCAAAACTCTTAAACCAGGATGGGAGCGAGATAAAATAATCATCAAGGTAATTTTCTCTAAAATTTATTATGGTGTCCAAAAAAAAAAAAATTTTTATAAAAAAATTTTAAAAACTAGAAAATGTCGGGTGGTTTTTCCTGCTTAACTTGTTGCGTGCACTTGGAAGATAACGCCAATGAGGCTTTTACAGTAAGAATTCGAAAACTCCTCGCTGAAGTCGACTATTCTGACTTAGCAGACCGAAAATTCGAAGTGTACATTGTACAGGTTAGTAAACCAATGGTTGTAAATTGTAACAAGAATTCATGTAACGTTTAATCTGTCTGTAGGAACTTTCAAAAATAGGCCTATTTCCGGCTGTCGAAGCAGTTTTCCAAAATGGTTTTTGCTATCAGTTCGTTCCCGGCAAACCAATCATCCATATTGAAAAAGGAAAAACTGATGCACCGGAAATCGACTGGACTCAAATCAAGCGAGTTTTTTTTTTTTTTTTTAAATATTTTTTTTTGGAAAGATCAAATTTACAAAAATTTACAGTAATTAAATTTATTGTAAACATCCAATACGCACTACGTTCAAGATGCAGTGTTTGTTACTCAATAAAAATATTTTATCTAAGGTTTTTTACGCTTGTTTAACTTGTATGTTTTGATCTGCAAAATTTTCATTTTGACTTTGATCTGCAAAATATTTCATTTTGACTAAGCTTTTCAACAACTCTCGTTGTCATCTTCAGGTCTCGAATGCATAGTTTTTAACTAATCCAGGTTCCTTATATATGAAATTGCATAAATGAAAAATTTTGCAGATCAAAGTCAAAATGAAAATTTTGCAGATCAAAACATACACGTTAAACAAGCGTAAAAAACCTTAGATAAAATTATCATCTGGTGTATGTGTACCAACCTTAAAATAAAATAAAAATATTCAATTTTTTCCCCTTAGGAGTATGGTGCAAACACTCGCTAAAATCAATTCGATCAAACTTGAAAACCAAGATTACACTCGAACTGACTTCTTTACGAGATTAGATAAATTGTTGGAAAATTACCGTGATCTTCCCGGCTTTGTTGACAAAACACGACTTAAAGCCGAGTTTCGTGAAATTGTGAGTTATTGTAACCGGTTTGACCTTACAATCACTCTCTGCCACGGTGATTCACATCCGGGTAATGTTGTTTACGATGAGGAAACAGGTAATTATACAATCTTTCTTTCATCAATTAATAATTGATTATCAAACGTTTTTATATAAGGTCGAGTGACATTTGTTGATTGGGAGTTATCGCATATCGGTTATCAACTTTATGATGTAGCTTATTGTTTGCAGATGATTCACTTCCACGGTATATACAGTAGTTGAAAACACGTTTTAGTGAACCCTGCTACAGTGACAACCTCAATAATATGATTTTAACTTACTTTATCTGTATCGGTATCATTGAATTTGTCTCGTAATTCTTTGTTCGATACTTTAAAAAATGACCGGACAGCTCCAATGACCGGACAGTGTCCACTGGACCCAGACCCCCATAATTGAAGCCAATGACTTTGCAG
>JAQIXT010002087.1:0-12269 GCA_034700445.1 Stenotaenia linearis
AAAAGATTCAAATGAATTATTAAACTTTTAAAACTCAATTTCAACTTTTTATTCAAATTCTTAATATTTTTTTCATATTTTTTATGAAACTCTTGAAAATTGAATCAATTACAAATTCCAGTGGCAAAATGCCCAACTTTTACGACTTTTGTTTCTTGTTTTCACTTAACTTTTTTTTTATTTCTAGATAAAGTCGAAGGAATTCTCCCGATTCCACACGTCGATGTACATTGAGTCACTGGTTTTTATTTAAATCCCCACTTGTTTACGCCTCATGAATTTAGTGAACGGCCGAATAAAATCGATTTTTTTTTTCTACATTGAAAATTTGTACCGTTTCAACTGTATTAGGGCCTTAATTCACATTTGTGATAATAAATTTAAATAAAAGTATCCATTTGTTGATTTTATCTGAGTTTTTTAAATCATTTTTGATAATTTTATCAATTTAAAAAATCGCCATTTTTTTTTAATAATGAACTTTTAATTTCTGCCACCAGAGCGCGGCGGGCACCAAACCGGTTCGCGTGTTTTTAAGGATAAATATAAACATTACGTAGGAATTCTTAGCGGAAAATTACGGGAAATAAAAAATATAATTCGAAATTTGAAAATTAGTAAAGCGAATCGACTGATTTAAATGTTGCGACAGATCGGCGTTATCAGCTGGGCAGCTCCATCTACGTCGTCGTCACATGATGGAGTTAGAGCTACACACCATTTTGTTAGCCGTAGAAATTGTAGAATTAGCTAGTTATTTATTTCCTTTTCATCTTATTTAAATACAACATTTTATAGGTTCGAATTCGGAGTAAGTACGACCGAGCTGCAAGTGCGGCCATTAATATACACCCGAATGACCCGAGCGTCTGACATGAGTCACTAAAAACTGTTGCAGGTTTCACTCACAAATTGCCAAACAAATGGATCCTCTCGGAGTCGTTCCCGAAGTAATCGATATAAACACGCTCAAAAGGTGGAACGACATCGCGCATCCGGAGTGCGAGACGAAAGAAACCAACGAACTGAAGAAAAATCCGTTTCCGTACGATGAAAACATCAACAAAAAAGTCATTTTGTGGTGAAAAAAATTTTTAAAAATTGAAAAATTGAGAAGAAAATTTTTTTTAATTCATAAATGTGTTTTTTAGGTTTGGAAATTTGGAGTCGCTCAACGCGCATGCCATAGTCCACTCGACGAACGAAACTTTGAGTGATAAAAATGCGATTAGCGATGAAATTTTCCGCAAAGCTGGACCGAAATTACAAGAAGAACTCGCTCAGAACGTGAAAAGTTTGTTTACTTTATAAATCCAAAATGGCGGCGTTTTTATAGCCAATCACAGAACGGCTTGAAATTGGATTGAAATTTTACAGTTTGCAAGACCGGAGACGTGAAAATAACCAAAGGATACAACTTACCCGCGCGATGGGTGATCCATACGGTCGGTCCGAAGTACAATTCAAAGTACGTGACCGCCGCTCAAGGTGCTCTATACAGTTGCTACAGGAAATCATTAGAACTTGCCAAGTATTTTTTGAAAAAAATAAAAAAAACCGTCGTTTAATCGATTTTAATGAATTTTTTAGAGAACACAAACTCCAATCGATCGCATTTAGCGTGATCAATTCACGGCGACGTGGATATCCTTCGAAAAACGCTGCTCACATCGCTCTACGTAAGAATTTGTATAAATTAATTTAATTTAATTAAATTTACATGAATTTGTGTCAAATCGTAGGAACGGTACGTAGATTTTTAGAAAAGTTTGCCAACGCTTTCGACGCTGTCATTTTCGTCGTTAAAGATGACGACATTGTGAGTTTTTAATAAATTTATTTTTAATGAAATTTTGTAATTTTTTAAAATTTTTTAAGGGAATTTATGAACAGTTGATGCCATTGTACTTCCCGCGAAGCGAATCCGAAGAACGTTTCGTACTTTCTCGTCTTCCACCCGAAATTGGCAACGAGGACGGCGAACCCGTCAATCCCGACCGCCAAATACGCATCATTGACAATCCTCATCACAAAATCGGTCAATTATTTATTTCCATTCGATCCCCAAAGTCAATTACGATCTATAAATACCTCGAACAACAAGTTTGTTTACAATTTTCCAACATTTTCGATTAGTCACCATGGAAACCCCGATCAAACTCACATCCATTCATAATAACCTCGCGGAAAACGAAAATATCCCATTTCACCCTCATTTTATTCCCTTTTAGTCTCAAATTTCCACATTTTTATCGAAATTTATCAAAATATTCCTTCTGGCGCCTTCTGTAGTGAGTTTAAATAAGTTTAGCATTACATGGAGCGTCGGACCGGTCCATTTTTAGAGCCGGGCGGGTGAATACAACACCTGTACATATGCACTGGGAATATTTTACACAAGAGTGGGCAGGACCTTTTAAACGTCGAGGACGAGGGATAAAAAATGAATCGACTATTGTCATAGTCTCGTAAAACGACTTCCGCGAATTTGTTTTTCGAGTTGTGAAACGATTTATTTATACATCGTGAAGATTTCTGGTATTTTTAGAGGTCATCACATGTTCATATTCCATTTTCGTGTTTGAAAAACAAAAAAAAGTCGTCGTTACGCCCGCAAAACATGGACGGTAAGTAAATTTGAAGATAAATTGCGCGAAATTGACTTTTTTTCTTATCTTTTTGGTCTAAAAAGGGTTTTGTTGATAAAAATGGTGTGAAAAAATGTTGTTTGTTTAGTTGTGGAGGAAAATGGCGGTTTTGTTGACTTTTTTGTTGTTTTTGTTCCAGGTACTGACGAAACGACGGATTTGTTGGAGCCGTCGAATATCGGGAAGACCGAGTTCGCTAAAATGACGGTTGATGTCGATCAGCATCGAATAAGAGCCGGGACAGTGCAAGAGGAAATGCTCACGCTCGAACTTCAACGGCAACATAAGTAAAAATATTTAAAAGTTGATTGTTTTGGGGAATTTGAATTTTTTTGTTTTTTTGAAAAGATACGAACGATTATTACGACGCTCCCGAACGGAGGATTTGAGCGAAATCTCTGGTATCGGTTGTTTATACCAAAGTGGCTGTGATAGGTTCGGAAGACCGGTGATAGTTTTCGTCGGAAAATGGTTCAAGTTCAACGAAATCAACTTGGATAAGGTTGGGATAACAAAATGCGAAGGATGAAAGTGAAATTTACCTTGGAAAAGTATAAATTTACACGAAATGGGTTAAAAAATGACTCATATCACACGTAAATAATAAAAAAATGACTCACGTATACCTAAAAATGGTTAAATGTGATGAAATTGACTGAAATTTATTTGAAAAAGGTAAAATTTGCATTTGAAAACAAAGTTTGACACGAAAATGAAACCTTATTTAGTTATTTAGTTATTTTGTATTTATTTAAATAGGCATTGCTGTATCTAGTGTATCTGTTGGATTCGGTTGTAAAACAAGACTACATAATCGTTTATTTCCATACAATGACCACAAGCGAAAATCACCCGAGCATGTCGTGGATCCGTGACGTTTACAATAGCTTGGAATACAAGTAACGTTGCACAACATCCCGATACCGACCTCAATTATAGAAAATAATTTACGTTAATTTATTTTGAAAGGTATAAAAAGAATCTGAAGGCATTTTACATCGTACATCCGACATTTTGGACTAAAGTAAGAAATAAATAAGACTTTAAATACATTAGTGTCATCTAAATTGAAGATTAACTCGTTGGCATTGATCCCATTACTGAATTTTTTCTTCTTTTAAATTCTAGTTGATGAGTTGGTGGTTCACCACTTTCATGGCCCCTGGGATCAAGCACAAAGTGCAAAGTCTGGGCGGAATCGAATACTTGTACGGTATCATGGATGCAAATCAACTTGAAATTCCTTGTTTCATTACCGAACATGATATGACAGTAAGATTATCAATAAAAAGCAAAAATATCAAAAAATCGATAAAATTATTAATTTTTCTTGTCATTTTAGGTGAACGGAATACGGTACTATGCACCATCACCTTCGGACGGGTTATAAACAACCGGAAGTTGTGAAAATTGAGGAAAATTCAACCGTTTGCCAACGTTATAGCAATAAATCGTATCGAATTTGAATTTTTTTATGTCTAGTTGATCAGGGATTTTTTGCCAAGTCGCCTTAAACTCTTCTAGGATATTTTGTTATAATTATAGGGATCTCCGCTTGTATATAAACATATCTAGTACGTATAACAATCCTTTGATTACTAAAATACATATCTGACAAATGCGATTTATCGATTATGGGTTGGAAATTTTCTATTTATCGAAACTCTTGATCGATTAAGATTATGATTGAAACAATCGAGTGATGAGAGTAGATTTTGGCTCTGTAGAGTTTTATCTTGCGAGAGCTGCTGTTATAAAGTATTTTCATTTTTGTTGAAATAATTTAGTACCGTTTACAATGTAATAAATTGCAACTTGAATAAAGATCGATTTTTTTATATCAAACCTAAACTCGTTTTTCGATTTAAGGTGAGTGTAATTTTAATTCCGTAACACTTTGATGTGAAAAATTAGTCCAAGGTCAACGAGATTTTTCAACGCCATTTTGGATTTTAATATCATTTTACGTGAATAGATGGCGGAAGTATCAATCCGCTGTTAATTTAACGCTTAGTTGGCATATTTGTTACAATATAAACATGTTCGTGTGGCAGCTGGTGTAGGAAATTTGCTTTCAATTGTAGGAGACAAAACACGAATTCAAAATATAAAAATATTTATTTCGAAACAGGAAATTATGTGGTTTTTCCTTTTCCACGAGTTACATAATGTGGGTAAGCGATAAAATACGACGTATTGTGTATTTCCTACGTTTCGGCATCAATTTCACGGTCAACAGTTCGTTGCACCTTCATTTCGTTGCGATTCATTTTAACAAATAATCTTCTTCTTCTTTTTTTTCATCACGAGCGTCATGAATGACGCGCGATCGTTTTCCTCAACGAAACTGCAAATATAAAAAAAAGAAAAAAGTATCGATTCACTCAGCAGTTCTTTTCATTCTCAATATTTACCCGGTAGCGTTAAACAAACGAAAAACTAGTTGACGAAAACCAATTTGAGCAAATAAGAAAATGTTTTTCTTTATTCAAATTCTTATCGAGTCGAGTGTCCTCCCACGTTTCGTTAATTAACTGAATAAACATTAACCACTGATAAAATTATTATTATATAAAAAAAAAAGATGCACCTGTTGTGTATAAATGAATTTTTATACGTAAATAAAATTTTTTTCCTCTCGGTTGCCATGGGAACCGAAATTTCTAATGAAAAGCTCGTAATTAATATTTGTTTATCTCGATGGATTTACGTCACAGTATCTGTCTGGTTGGAGAAAATCTTGTCAGATGTTATATTTCTCATTTAGCCCCAATTTTTCCTCCCACTCATCCATTGGTTCATTCAACACACGTCAAACTTAACGGACGTTGCTAAGCAACGCTATGCGTTTGCAAAATGTGATGTAAGGATACCGTCATTTATTTTTTTTAAAATAAAAAATACAAAATGTAAAATAAAATTTTTTATCTTTCAAAGTATCGTCATTTTGATAATTTTTTTAATTTTTTTATTTTATTTAGATAAACTTAATCCTTTGATTACCGAAAGCGAGAAGCTGCGCAGGAAAGCTTCGTTCGGGGTGTTTTCGTCGCCCACCATTCATCTTATTATTTTTTAATAAAATAAAGTATAAGTCATATAACTATAAATTATATTATAATTTTTTTTTTAAATGTAAAGGCGACAGGTGCGTCAACATCGTTTCTATGTCATGTGTCAATAAACTTAAACAGCTGAGGTGATTTTTTAATGTTTTCATTTCCTTTTATTCATTTTATTCATTTTTATACGAAATAGGGAAGAAATTAAATTTTTATTTATTTTATCCAGTTTTCCTCGATTTCAAAATTTATCGTTTCGATGACGTACGACGTTACCCAACATTGACGTCACGCAAATGTTCGATTCAAAGCATCAACGTGAAGTTGTTCGTGAATTATATAAATAATAAATAAGAATTGTTTTGTTTTTATTAAGCCTCGTTTCCTTCGATCGATTACGCGTGGGCGTTTAGGTGTGTGGGAGTCAACGCCGACTTCGTTGGGGTTTAAGAGTGTTGAATTATGGGAGATGTGGGCGAAGTCGCACAGTCGCTACCTTTGACCTTCATCAGCCGTACGTGAACCGAGTTACGCACTTTCATTCATCAATCCCTTCTTCCGTGAAATTGCGCATTTATTTAATAAAATCAAGACGAATGAATGTTTTATTAGGCTATTTTGATAATTCGAATAAATTCCGATGGTCGAGTTTGGGAACGGGGCCAAAGTCAAAACGGGGCTGTGACGTCACGTGACAATTTACCCCGATAATGAGGAGCTATGGTTTTACAAAGTCTATTTTTAGCCGAGAAAGAATTCGATGATCTAAAAACGTCACAATAAGACGGCAACGGGGCATGTAAGGAGTCAAAAACGGGACTTTAAATTCGCGACAGTAACTCAAACTCATTGATCGGCATCGGTCTGTTTACATCCAAAAAATGATTTCGCAGGTAAGACTTCAAGATGGCGCCACTCGAATTTTCTTTTTTTCGGCGCGGGGCAAAACCTGTTCTACCAGCTGATTAGTGTTTTCTCGTTACAGCAACGTGACCTTTGTTTTTAACGAGGTTTCTTGCATACCTTAAAGTAGAAAAAGTTAAAAAAAGTAGAGTGGGACTTTTATATTCGTGCGAAAAAAACAAAAAAATTTATTTTTATTTCTTTTTTTAAGGATTTTATAAGTTTTAAATGAGTTATAATGATTTTAATTGAGTTTTAATGGGTTTTAACAGTTTATGCGCGTAAGGGCAAAGGTAAACCAGTGGCAGTTTCACGCGGTCATCACGTGACCACGAGATTTGTTTGTAATTTTACATCACGTTTCTACTTTAAGTTGCTTCTGGCTAAATCTTGAGTGGAAAGTAATTTGAAAAAAAATTTTTTTAATTTTTAAATTTTTAAATTTTTTAAAATTTTTTAAAATTTTTTAAAATTCAAAAATTAAAAAAAAAATAAAAAATGGCCGCGCGTGTAAGTAGTGTAAGTAGGACTCGGTCTGTTTAATATGCTCGGCACGTTGTAGATCGTAGATATTAGACTACAGCTGGTCTAACAGTTTGTGCATCGAGAAACGATCGGATTTTATCGGTGATTTCCGGTTTTTTCCGTTTTCTTTCTTTTTAATTCGTCGCGTGTTAGTCGCTCGTCCGATTCTATTTTTAATGTTTTTATTTACAAATTGAAGCTATAATTAATCGTCTGGGTTTTATTTATAAAGATTTATTCAAAATTTAATTACTAGCTGGTTTACGTGCGGGAAAATGAATGCGTGATGTCAGTCGCGTTGCCCAGCAACTCGGCGACCCAATCACCAGCGAGACACCGACGCGCGCACATCTCGACGCGTAACCTTCCACCAGACCAAACAATCCCTCGATCCGAGGGGTCGAATCCCCCAAAAGACCCTTCGAAATCCCACTCCAAACCCCAGAACCTCGGAAACCCCTCGCCAAACCCCATAACCCAGCGATAAAGATTCGGATAACGAAGGAACTAGATCGCGGAAGGATACCGAAACGAGGCCATTTAGGTTGAAGGAAAGCGAAAAGCGAAGAGAGAAAGGGATACGGATCAGTCGGCTCGGTGGTGTTCTCACGAGCAAGAGAGTCAGGAAATTGAAATTGTCTATCACTTGACTAATTTGCGTAAATCTCGTTAGTGCGGCACCGTGGAAATCGCCGAGGACATGGAGTGTACGTTGGATACCGCAGCGGCTCAGTCGAGTCGTCGTTTTGCCGTGCTCAGCTACGAACAAGTGCGGCGGCTGGACAGCGTGATGGAGGAAGTGGTCCCGATCCACGGCCGCGGTAATTTCCCGACGCTCGAGATCAAACTGAAAGACCTCGTTCACGTGGTCCGGTGCAAACTGGAGGAGGACTCGGTGGCGGTGAAAGACATTCGACTGAACGGCGGCGCGGCCAGCCACATTCTGTCGGAGAGCGGCGAACAGGCGTCGTACAACGACCTGGATCTCATCTTCGCCGTCGATCTGTCGTCCCCCCGCGGCTGCGACCGGGTCAAGACGGCCGTTCTCGACTCCCTGCTCGACTTCCTGCCGGAAGGGGTGAGTAAGAAACGCATTTCTAGCTGTAGTTTGAAGGAAGCGTACGTGCACAAAATGGTCAAAGTGACCGGCGACACGGACCGATGGTCGCTCATCTCGCTCAGCAACAACAGGGGACGCAACGTGGAGCTCAAGTTCGTCGACACGATGCGTCGACAGTTCGAATTCAGCGTCGACTCGTTCCAAATCATCCTCGACTCGCTGCTGTTGTTCTACGACTGCGCAGAGATGCCCATGTCGGAGAGCTTCTACCCGACCGTCGTCGGCGAGAGCGTGTACGGCGACTTCACCGAAGCGCAGGCGCACTTGCATCGCAAACTCATCGCCACGCGCAACCCGGAGGAGATCCGCGGAGGAGGACTCTTGAAATACTGCAACCTGTTGGTCCGCGGGTACAAACCGGCGCTGCCCGAGCAGATCAAGACCCTCGAGCGGTACATGTGCTCGCGATTCTTCATCGATTTCAGCGATCTGAACCAGCAGCAGTCGAAACTGGACAATTATTTGGCCAATCACTTCGCCGACGAGCAGAACCTCATGTACGAGTACCTCATGATCCTGCACAGAGTCGTGGACGAGTCGACCGTTTGTTTGATGGGCCACGAGAGGAGACAGACGCTCAACTTGATCGAGGAGTTGGCTTGTCACATCTATTTCGAGCAGCAGCACAAATTGTTGCTCAAGCAGCACCACATGCAACAGTTCGACGTACAGCACGTGGCGCAAGGACAGTATGTGTACAATGGCTACATTTACGCTCAGTACGTGCCAGCAGCCCAGCCGGCCAATCCACCAAATGCCTATCATACCTGTACGTGTAATTGGATGCCGTGCGCGTGATGAAGAGTTAAGAGTGTGCAAATTTCTTAAATTCGAAAAATTCGAAATATTATCATTTTTTTTCTTTTTTTTAAATTTAATTATCCCCTTTTCTGTGATACGGTTGTTTACTAATTCGTGTGTGAGAGGCGTTTCCGGGTGGTCGGGTGTCTATTTTTCGGTTTTGGGTGGATTTTGGACCAAAGTTTTCTTTTTATTTTCATTTTTTCTGCTCGAACTTTCTAGACCCAGTGATTTGTTTAGGGTATCGATTGCGCATGCGCAGTTGTTTGAGCTTTTTTTTTTCTTTTTTTTAAATATTTTAATTACGAAAATGAGAAATTCAAATTGGAAAATTGGCCAAAAATGGATTAATTCGTGCGAATTTTAAATCTAGTCAATTTTTGAGAATTTTAACGTTTTTTTTTTTTCTTTTTTAAACTAATTTTTGTGTGTATGCGTTTCATTTACTCGACTAACATGAAAGTAGGCTTAAAATCATAATAACATTGAATTTGTGTTAAAAGAGGTAAAGTGATACTAAAAAAACCTCTTAAATGTTCACTTAAAAGTATTGTATCATTAAAAATAGACATTTACGAGGCTTAGATTAATTTCTTTTTTTTTCTTTTACGAAAAAAAAATGAATTTTGGGATTTAATTGACATTCGATGAGGAATTTTGTATATTTTACTTAAATTTTTTTGATTTTCTGTTATATAGGAACACAAACAAATTGTTTGATTTTTTTTTCCCAATTTTTGTTGGTTTCGGTTTCGTTCTGTGCAAATTAGCTGTAAAAATGAAACCATGTTGTAACTTCATAAATGGGTATGGTATTTCTATGGATATTTGTGCAAATATTTAAACAAAAAAAAAAATAGATTTAACATTTAAATCAAAGTAATGTATTATAAATATTATTATAAAAGTAAAAAAAAAATGTAAAAATTTTTTTTAAAATGAAAAATTCTGTGCACTTTTTTTTCTAAAATGTTTATTTTTCTGATTTAGTATTATTTAATAAAAGAAATTCTGATCTTTGATTTTTTATTACTAGAATGAATGTCTCGTTTTTTGATCATTTTGATGATGAATCACAGATAAGGGGAAAATACACGAAAATATTTGAAAATTGTGATAAAAATGTCATTAACGGCTTCACAAATTACGACATACGGGTGATTTACTACACTTAAAATTTTTTAAATAAAAACAAACGCGTGACGCCATGTTTGCCCGCTACTGTTGTTTTCTGCGGAATTACAACGGTGAGTGACATTTTGGAAATGCTTTCTCCCGATAAAGTAATTGCCAAGGTCAGACATTTCGATTTTTGATTACTTATTATTATTAATATATATATTTTTTATACACAGCTTGTATTTTTTTTCTCTTCGGTCGCTGCAAAGCAGGTTTACGAAGTAGGAGGTAATGGCTACGAGCCAACAAGTTGACCTTGTTCGTTTTGTTTTCCGGATTAATTTCTACCGCGTGCATGAAAACACAAAGCAGAACGATTCGATTTGGTGACGATTTATTTCATTTTGCATGAAAATATTGAGCAATTTTTGAAGAAAATAGTGAAATTGAAAATATTTAACCGTCGCCATTTTTCCCGTTCTTCGCACCGCTAGTCTTTAATCCGTAATAAATCGTAATCAAGGTGAATTGGAAAGTTCAAGACAATTTCCTAGTTAAGTATCCTTGAAATAAAAAAAAATTAAACAATATCGAAATTTTGTATCGAATTTCATTTTTTTTTTAATATTCGGAAAATGGGTGTTGAATTCTTTCGTGCCACAACCACGTTTCGTAAAGATGCACGTTCGACTGACCTAAATAAGGAAAAGTGAATTCCGAAACCGAAAGCTATGCAGCGACTCGAAAAATCCTTAAAAAATTTGTACAAATTTTACAGTATTGAGAAAAAGGTTATGTAGGTGTAAGAAAAGTAGGGATAAATTTGTAACGTCGAATGCACACTTAAAGACGGAGAGGGAACGAAAATGAGGTTAAAAATGGCCGCCAATTGAATTTCATCGCTTGTGAATAATTTATTATAAATGTATAATAAATGTCCAGCAGGTTCAAAGTACCCGTACCATTAATCAAACGTGACTTAATGTAACTCGTCATATAATAATAATAAGGAGAAAATTAAAGCGCCATTACGGTATATTTTAACGGAAGAGAAATTCGCGGGTCCAATTTAGCGTTTTTATTTAGTTTCGTGTAACCTGTAGCGTTTTCTCTTACAATTTAACGATAATCGTTTGAAAAAAATGTATTTTATATTTCTATGGCTGTTAATGGGATCAAATTTTAAGAATTTTAAGCGGTTGACATAGAAAATGGAGTAAATGTCGATTTTTGTGCTCATTTTCATCTTTTATGTAAATAAGTCATTGTATAGGATTGAAAATATTTAAAAATATGTTGACCATTTTTCCTATGCAAATATATAAGAACGGAAGATGTTTTTCATATTTTTCAAATTCTAGAATGTTGTTGTTTTATAACTATAAAGGATGAACTGTATGATGTAAAATTCGTCATCCCTGCTCATTTCTGAATAAAATTGTGTGCAATAAAACTTGTTATTTCTCTTTTTTCATATATAAATACATAATAGATAATAATAAGGAAACGGAAGTTTGAAAAAAAACATCTTTTTCCCCTGTAATCTTCGACTTATTTCTTTTTTCCGCACAAATGTCAACTCGAGATATAGTTTCGACTAAATACATCAATATGGATGTTGTTTTTGAGATAGAGATGTGGGTATTTGGCAATGAAATGATTGCTTTCTCAGTCAAGGTTAGTGCCAAGGTTGAATTGGCGCCAGGCCTCGGTTTCCTGGACACTCCTGCAGCACTTTCCACCGGACCCACTTTTTCATGGCTCCCCATGTTCGTGGAACTCGAAAAACAACTTACAAACAAAACAAATGACGAGAAAATTCCATTTTTTTTATTCTAAAATTATTTTATACAAAATTGCAGTTTTTCTCGATATCTAAACTTATTTTTATGGTAATGGGTTTGCGATGTAGTATTTACTCTGTAACCCACTTAGCAAACTAAAGTCTCTTCCATCTTCATTATGTGGAGTCAGTGCATTATCGTCATTACATTTCCACCTACGTAATTGCGGCCACAATCGAAACCGAGTAATTTCCTATTATTTGATTTTACTTTATAAACCCCCATCTGTTTTAATTAAAACAACTTT
>JAQIXT010002088.1:0-12261 GCA_034700445.1 Stenotaenia linearis
GAGATACAGAAAAATTTTCAATTGAAAACTTGTAGCGCACACTCTAATTAGTCAGAAACAATTGCTAATGATTTATTTTTATAGTTTCTTAAATGAGAAAAAAACAAAGTCAAAACTGTGTGACTTTTTAACGAAGCATTGCAGCGAAGCCCGCACCACCAAATCAACAATTCCTTCCAAAACAATACCACCAAAACACACAACACCATTCTCAAACCCAACAAAACATTTCTTCAGTCTGCCGTATAGTCCTCTTTGGAATCAAAATTAACCATTTCTCTCCGTCAAAATTACTTCAGTAAGCGCAATGGACGAAAAATTCAACCGCAAGTGGTTCAGCCGTGCATCAAAAAAACTCCGCGACATGCGGGAAAACCAAATCCTCACCGACCTAGTGCTAATGTGCAAAGGCGGCAACATCCACGCACACAAATGCGTGCTGATGGCCACAAACCCTTTCTTCTGCAACGTTTTGGACACAGCAATGATCAACGGCGACCCGGACCACCAGATCGAGTTCAAAGACACTCCGGTTGACATCTTCGTCATCGTCATCAACGCCTTGTACGGCGACATATCGCAGCTGGTGCAGAGCGACATTGAAACCGACACGATCATCCAGATCCTCGACACGTCCCACTTGATCCGCGAAACGCGGTTGTCGAAGTACTGCATGAGTATCTTGTTGAGCCAACTGACGGTCGAGAACTGCGTCGAGTTTTGGAGCTTGACCACCAAATACGAGCAGAAGAAGGCCGAAGTGAGCGTGATGAAGTTCATCCTGTCGCAACTGCCGCAGATTGTGCATCGCAACAAACTGATGGACGTGACGCCGATTCAGATGAACAAGTTCGTCTCGTTCGCCGCGGAGTCGCTCAATGTCGGCGATCAGCTCGTGTCGCTCGTCATCGAGTGGGGCAAGAAGAACGAGAAGGAGAGGATGGAGACGGTCGTATTGCTGCTGGACATTCTAGACAAACTCGCGTTCTCGGTGGACTACGTCCTCAAACTCCTGAAGGACGACTGTTTCATCAAAAGCTCCCCGCAGCTCATCGCCCGTCTGCGGTCGGTGAGATCCGCGGTTTCCATGCCGCGAATACACGAGTTGGTCTCGTCGATCGGGAGTCCCGCGAGTAAGCTGCAGCTACCGGAGTCCGTGACTTCGGCCACGCGAGAAAAGTCATGCGTGAACGTGAAATCGCAGGGGAAACCCGCGAGACCGAACCCACTCACGTCCATCTCGTCGGTTTCGGCCGTTCGCGGCATCAACACCTTTTCCGCGCCTTTGACCAAGTTACCACTCTTCACCAGCGCGTCCATGTCGGCCTTCCCGCCCAACGTCGTCCCGGCACCCACCCAGCGCATGAACAGCACGACAGTCCACTCCGACATCATCCAAGACCAGAACTTCGCGATTCAAATCCACTTCTACTGCGTCAAAGGTGTCACTTCGGCGACTCCCACGTCGCTCATGCGCACGTATTTGCGCAAGGAGAAGAAATGGTTGGCGGTACGCGAGTTGAAGCTACCATTCTCCCTCGCCACAGATTGGTATCCCTTGGCAACGCTGAGCGGAGAGCATTACTACTTCGCCATCTCGAAGGAAAACAACTTCCTCGTCTACACCGACGTGACCGGTCTGGTCCAAGTCGGGCCGCAGGTGACGTCGCAAAGCCGCGTGACGGGCATCGCGGACGGGACTTTCGTCTACCTGTGGAACTGCGAGGCGATCTATCAGTTCGACATCATCAACGAGACGTGGAGACAGTTGGCGCCGAATCGCAGAATCGTCGCCGAGGGATGCAATCTGTTAGCGGTCAAAGGGAAATTGTTCTTTCACGCGGTTTTTCCGCCTTCGATTTACAAGTACAACTTTGACAAGGAAGATTGGGACTTGAAGAAGCAGTTCAAGGAGAGTTGTAGCATCAAGTCGATCAAGTGCAAGTGCTGTCACAAGGAATGCAAGAAGAAGTTGTATTTCATCGTCAACGAAAGGCAGTTGTTGACGTATGATACCGAATTGGACGAGTGGGTCGGGAAGTTCATACCGGAGTTTGCGTCGCGGGTTCCGCTGTTGATGAGTTGCGACGAAAGTTTTATCATTTTTGGAGACGAGAGGAATAAGAGTAAATATTTTATCTATTATCCAGAGACTAATAAGTTGGAAGTGTTGGAAAATGTCTATTTCACGATGGTTAATATGTGTTTTGTAACTTGTGATCTTTCCTTGCAAATTCCTCATAAATAGTTTCTGGTTTCTGGTTTTATATATGGAAAAGTGAAAAAAACTCATATAAAAATTGTAATTTATTAAACATGTTAAAATATTTGTGTGGATTTTTTTGTGATGGATTGAAACAAACTGAGAGGAAAAAGTAAACAAACTTTCCTATGGAGGTTTCAAGGTGACGTAGTGAAGTAAGACAGAAAATGAATGTAATTTGTCATAAATTTCATTAATTTTTGAAGTATGTGTTAAATGCCTTGATTTTAGGTGCAGAAATTGATTATAATTACTTTGTTGTTGTATTTTGTTCAATGTTTAAAATGGCTTTGGAGCTGTGTGGCGGCTATAGGCCTCTGTATATCATACTCACTGGGAGACATCTTGTCTGAGCATCACTGCAACTGAAGTTGATTTCAGTCGAATTACAGTACAGATATAACTAATTGATTTGAATTAATTTCAGTTAGATGAATGAAATTTTTGTTTTGATAACTATCAATTGTTTTATTCTAGTTTTTGATTTCTTCCCACCAAAATTTCTCATTTATTTTAATTTATTGTCATCATTAAGTTTTTTACTTTCAATTCTTTATTTAGTTATAAAATATAGATTTCAACATTAATTTAAAATATTATGTTGCTCGCATTTTAAACAAAAAAGTAGAAATCTGAAGGAAAAATAAGCAAGCCATACATTGACATACTGCCATACTTCCAACGCATGCGCATTACGCGCCCGAGTAACGATTTGCTGAGCACGTGCAAAACATGATGTTTTGGTCACAAAAACCGCGAAAACGGTCGTATTTTATCTTATAACTCAATTTAACATCAAACATGAAGACGAAATCGATTCCAGAGTTATTCGATTCGGAAAAATGCGTTAAAATATGCGCTCCAATGGTTCGCTATTCAAAGTGAGTATTATTTAACGTTGAAAAGTGACTTTTTAATTACTTTTTCTTCATTTTTAAGACTCCCATTTCGTCTACTAGTCCGCCAATACGGTTGTCACGTCGCCTGCACGCCTATGATTGTTGCCGACGCCTTTATCCAATCAGAGCGCGCGCGGCACATCGAGTTCACTACAAATAAAGGCATAAAATCACATAAAATTATAACGTAAATTACCAAATATGGTGTTCTTTCAACAGACGATCGCCCATTGGTTGTCCAATTTGCCGCCAACAATGCAGAAGACTTGGCAACGGCTGCTGAATTAGTTTACAAGTAAAACAATTTAAAACAATTCAATTTTTTAAAAATTTAATAAAATAATTTTTAAAAAAAAATTTTAAGATACAGTGATGGCATCAACCTCAACTGTGGCTGTCCACAACAATGGGCTTTGTCCAAAGGACTGGGAGCTTCACTACTACACAACCCAGAACTAGTTTCGGACATGATTCGTCAAACCAGAAACAGAGTTCCATCAAATGACTTCTCAATATCAACCAAAATCAGAATTCATTCCAACATTGAAAAAACAGTTGACTTTTGTAGGCAACTACAGACCGCCGGAGTCGACTGGATCACCGTTCACGCCCGAACCATCGAACAGCGATGCGAACCGGTCAACGTAGAGGCTTTGAAAACAATCAGGGAATCATTGGACATTCCAGTTATAGCAAATGGAAACATCTGGTCCTTGAAAGATGCTCAGAGCATTCAGGAACTGACCGGAGTTAGCGGTGTCATGTGCGCGCGCGGTCTTTTGCAGAATCCCGAAATGTTTTCGGAGAGCGCTGGAACTTCAGCATCTGTGGATTGCATCCAAAGGTGGCTGGATGTAGCCACTGAGACTGGGATTTGCTTGAATTTATTGCAGCATCACTTGCTGTATATGTGTAATAAACTGATTTCGAATTCGGACCGTGCGCGAATAACTGCGCAGACAAGCGTGGCTGGACTTTTGGATTTTTTAGATGAGAATTATGGGATCAAATTGTGATTTCTTTTAATTTTGAGTAAATCCAGATGTGAGTAATAAATTGTTGATGGTTTATTGTTTAATTGAAAATGCATTGTTGACATCAAACAAAATGGCTGCCATTCAAAATGCTTGACGACTACCATCCTTTTAAACTTGGAGCTATATTGACTGCAATTCTGACTGCAGTATATTCATTTACATTCAACTCCAGCTAGTTATCAAAACTCAATTTCCTTTATTTCAGGTTTTCAGTTTACGCTTTTTAATATTGGCAATTCATTATTACACATTATATGATGGTTTTGTCATAGTTAATGATAATTCTAGCTCTGTGATAGCACAGAAGGATTTTAATTACTTTGATGTAAAGCAAAAAAAAGATGATATACAAGAGGATTACAATTACCCTTACAATGATGACTTTAATTACACTTACTTTTATAACAGCACTGTTCTGCCAACAAAATCACCATCAGATGAAGAATTGTATAAATGTGAGTAGTTAATTTGTGAAAATTTATGTAATTTTTGTAATTTCTATTACAGTTATCAAGCAGAACTTGTATTTAACAAGTTGTTACTGGATATTAGCAGTTGTATCCTCACCATTTCTTTTGATAGGGATATTTATAGTGAGTAATGTAATGTAATAGTGACAGTTACTGAATTTATTTTTTTTTTCAGGAGAATGATGCATGTATTTTAGTATGGCTTTATGTGATTGCTTTGAAAATAACATCAATTTTTAAGTTGATGGTCAGTCTTTGTGTTTACATTGACACTGTGGATATGAATTTGGATTTTGTATGGCCTTATGCTGATTTTCCATTTGTTTTCTGTTTGGTAATTTGGTAATTCAGTGAGAACTAAATGGCTAATTTTATTCTCTTTATTCAGGCTTTTCTCTGGTTCATTATTTTCTTCTATTTCCTTGAAGAACAAAGGAGTTTCTTTATATCAAATGATGACTCTGCACCAACTCCTTCAACTCCTTCCACATACTAACATAATCTGTAGGTTGTAACAAATTATAATAAAGAAATTATGAAAATTGGGAATGTTGATTTAATTTGATCTTATGTTACACTGAATTTACAAATATAATTTCACATATTGCTCATTTTGAGTTACCATAGACTCAAAAAATGCAGTAATGACATCTAGTAGTGACTACCAACTTACATTAGTCAACAATCATGTTGTGAGCATGCCATAGAAAACTGTTTTCTAAATTTTAGAGCAACTTTAGGTTTAGCATACCCCAATCTAAATTCAAGAGTTGTATTGAAATCAATATCAAACTATATCAAACCAAATGGATCACCTTAGTCATACACATACAGACTTCAGACCAAGTCCTTCAAAACAGCAATCAACAGCTTCATGGTACAAATACATAATTTTAATGCTAATTAATTAAAACAAATTCAGCTCACTTTAATTAGGGCTTTGCCAAATCAGCAGTCATCTGTCAGCTATCATGGACCCCACACTTATCAAAATCCACATCAGACATTAACTGAGAGACCTATGACTCCCCCTGATAAAAGAGGAGTCATACAGGACAGTGTCACAACTTTCACAATTGTCGTCGATGTCCATGATTTCAATCCTGAAGAAATCTCGGTTCAGATCGTCGACAATGCAACAGCAGCTATAGTAAAAGGAGAACACGGAAGACCCGAAACTTCGTATTCAAAGTAAGAACGTGAAATGACTCACTAGCAGACTTGGGCAGTAAAATATTATCAAGAACTGATAACTAGTTATCATTATATGAGTATTCAATGGAATATCCGTCCACGAGGTTTCGTTGAATTGTGAATTTGATAAACTTGGTTTGTCGCGAAGCATTGCAGGAGAAGACAGCCATCTTCTAAATATGTAACAATTACTTTCCCAAGTCTGCTTACAGCAGATAGCGCAAGGATATTTTCAGGATGTCCTGTTTTGTCCACAGAAAGTCCTGAAGACATCCTACGGACTAAGAATTGTCGCACTTGCAGAAGTCCATGAGACCTCCACATAAGGTCCCACAGGATGTTCTCAGGATGTTCCCAGAATGTTCTCTTGATGTTCTCAGGATGTCCACTGGATATCCAACGGATACACGTTCAATGAGGAACATTTTGTAGAAATTTTGAGGTCATTACATTCAGTTAGATTCATTCTGAGAATGTTCTCAGGACGTCCAATTGATGATGCTTTGTGGAGGTTCATAAGGTGACATCAATGGGATATCATTTGTTGTACTTGGACATTTTCTGTACATCCTGAGGATGTTTTGTGGACTTCTTGCACTGTCTGGTAGAATTCCTCACACTATTCTATATATAACACAACATTTCCAAACAGAAATGAAGAACTCAGCAACATAATGCTTCTAAACGGTGAGCTTCATTCGGAAACCCGTTCGTTTTCCGAACGATACTCGCTACCACCAGACCTGAACATGGGCACATTCAAGTGGGACTTTCCTGACAGAGCTCATCTGCGGATCATGGCAGAAAAAGTAGCCAGTATTGGCAACGGCCAAACTCTGCAACAAGCCATACAGCAAAGACAACAACAAGAAGTGAATCAAAAGCAGCAAGTGAATCAAAAGTCACAAGTCTACTACTATCCAAACACCGGTGCCAACTTTGTGAGATTTGTGGGAAACAACAGTCAGTTGGTGCCAAATGTCAACGGCTTCAATAGAAATGGATTCCCGCGCTACGGATATAATATCGGTAATCATTCGGGACACCAACGTAACTTTAGGAATGAGTTTCCACATTTCTAGTGTAATACTTTGAAAATTTGTATGCAATTTGCGAGTAAACAAGTTTACTGATTGCTCAAATCTTTTTTTATGCATTGCTTTTTTAGCTTCCACAAAGTAGACAAAGTAGAATATTATGGGTCGGCCATCTTGGGCAGTGAATCTGGTATAAATTTTGCAAGTTGCACCGAGTTTACAATGAAATTCAAATGTAGATGTTTTGTAATTAAAATTGTTTTATGAATTTAATCTGAAATACGATTTCATTAAAAACAAAAGGAGGGTTTTTGAGCGATTTGATTGCTGATATTGTTGACCAATTATATGAAGGCTGTGAGTGTGAGTGCTAATCATGCAGAATGGAAGAGGGAGGATGTTATTTTGGAAGTTCTGCGTGCAGTTATTTATGGTATTTTGTGTTTATTTGTGTTTTATGTACTATTTTAATATTTCTCGTCTTTTTTATTGCAATTATGTAAATTGTCAAGTATTTGATATTCAAATAGTGACATTTTAATACTGCTACTGGAAATTTGAATATTGACTCGCGAAAGATAATGCAATTCGCAAAATTTGAAGTTTGCTATCATTTGATTTTGCATTTTGTGACAAAATGGCAGTGAAATTTTGTTAGAGTAATGTGGAAAAGCCAACATTTTCGAACTAGTGCAGGAAGCGCAGTGAATGTTGGAGGAGTCTAAAATTTCAGCCTGTAAGTTAGAATTAACAGTTTTCAAAGGAAAAACTTGTACTTTTTAAAAGGAATTTTCTTCTTAAATTTTTTTGAGTTCATTAACCACACTCGAAATTAATTTTTTTACATATTTACTTAAAAGACAAAATCCATCCCTCAATTTTATCTTTAGTGTTTAAGTGTCCAACACAATCGTTTGTGCACCAGTTAAGTTTTTAATTGCAACACATTCAAAAAAATCAGCTGGTTAACTCAATATAAAATTAATTACTCAAAAAAAAAAACAAACTCACTCATCTGCTTTACTGAAACCGAAAACGACGACACTAACGCAAAAAACGGTGAGAAACTTCATATTTGGTGTGCAATGCAGAGAAAACACCATTTTATACATCAGTAAGCCGCTTTAAATTGTTAAATAACCATAAAATTACGTCATTTTGATATAAATTAAATAACTTTTTAATCGATTGGCAAATATAGATGAACCAGTAATTAATTTACAACTTTTATTTTATTTTTTTAAATTAAAAACTATAATAATAAACTATTTCCAAGAGTCTTTAAAACACCATTAGTGATCTCATTTCACATGGTGACTCACTAATGATGTTCCACAGACCTACAAATCATTTTTAAAACAAAAACAAAAAAAAATTCCTACTGTTACATCACAACAATAATAAAAAACAAAACACTAATGGCCGCCCAGCACATATAAATGCCAACCAACGATTCAAATGTAAATCCCTCAAAACCAAACTCAAAACAAAACAAAAAAATTTAATCCAACATTTTCAGGTCGATATAAACTCATCGTCACCAACCCCAACCATCCTCACCAACACACCCGACAAATGGCATTTATTTATAGCTGTGATCGTATTATTTGTCGTCTTAATAGCAATTGCAATCACATCTTGGTGGTTTTTCTTATTTCGAGGTAACTTCACACTCACCTTAAAAAATCCTTAAAAATCGCAATTTATTTACATTTTTACTTAGGTAGAGCTGCAGTTGAACATTCCCCTTCATTATCCCCCCAGACTTTCGGTTTAAATGGTTTGTAATCGAAGAATTTTCTCGATTTTAATTTGAAAAAATTATTTCTAGAACCGCCCCATCTCAGTCGATTAATCCTATGTCATTACTGCAATAATTACTGCAAAAGAGGAGTCCCATGTCCCCATTGCGGTGTCTACGGTGTCGGAATGGCCGCTTGTCACAAATGTCTTCTCTTTGGGAAGAAAGGAACCGCGTGTAAAAGCTGCGGAACTATCATAAAGACGCCGACGTTTTGCAAACCGCATTGCGACGTTTCTGGTATATTTAAGCTTTGTTTAGTGTTTAAGTCTTTCGCAATGTTGTTTTTTTTATATTTAGAACCGTTTTAGGGTCCAGTGGCGACAATTTAAGGAGAATTATGTCCAACAAGAGCTCTGAGTCGAGATGAGAGATGAAATTGTGAATTTTTTGTGTGACAAAGTCAAGTTTTTGAAAATTAAATAAATTATGAAGTGAAATTGATTTTGGAATTAAAATTTGTTATATAAAAGTTTGGCTGTAAATAATGGGTTTTTTGATGTGTTTAAAAGTCGATTTGTAAATCATTAGTTGATTATTGGTTTGTAGCGACCAGATGTTTGGTTTTCTTATAAATGTGAAGTGAGTTTGAGGTTTTTATTACTGATTTGTTGCAACGAATCGTTTGGTATGAAGTTTGTCGCTGTTTTGTGTCTTGTTTGTGTCTTTGGAGTCGGGTTTTGTCGAGGAGATGAGTGAGTTTGTTTGTTATTGAAAGGTTAATAAGTATTTATTGAATTTTTCTTGTAGTTGTGTTAAGGAAAATGAGCCGTGCATTCTGAGATTGAATTGCAAATGCTGTGGGGATTTGAATAGAGTCATGAAAGACGAGAAAATGAGGTTGATAAAGTACGAGCCTCAGAAGTATAAGTACGATGAAACTGATACGACTTGTATCGCGACTGAGAATTTATCCATGTTGCAACAGTGGCAGTTGGATTATCTTAAGAAGATAAAAAATAGGCAATAAGATGTAAATCTTGTCTTGTAGATTGAAAATGAAATAAATAAATAATTGCGTGTAAAAATGTGGTTAAATATTTTGTTCACGTGATACAACTTTCGTTTAGAAAAAACACAATAACATAAAAGAGAAAAAACAAAAACAAAACAAAACAAAACAAAAGCAAAAATAAAACAACACAAAAAGCAAAGAAAGAAAAAAAAAAGATGCTTTCCTGCATATCTTTCAATATAAAAGCAATTATTTGAACAGTTATTATTAACTTTCAACGTTTGTGCTTGTTGTAACAGTGCTCTTCGGATTTAATAGTTTTTAAATGAAAACAACTTGAAAATTAAGGTAAAAAAAATTCTGTCTATAATTCCAGCAATTTACTTATTACTTATTACTTATTTCCACGCCTGGAACACTTGCTACAAACCAATTCGGTGCTTTAACTCCTAATTATCTCTCAAAACATTTTTCTCGAATCTGTAAACATTACGTGGCACTACATTACCACATCACACTCACTGAAAAATTTATAACTTTACATGAAAAATCATTAGCACTCGCTGCTTTCTCTCACTTCCATCAATTATTATGAAATATTTAAATATTTCAATCCTAAACATTTTTTTCTGCAACGCAAATCCGTAAGTTCAATTTCCCATTAATTTTCTATAAATTTTTATTAATTTCTATTTATTCAGTTGTGTAAAGGAATTCAAACCCTGCACCCGTCCACTTGCCCAATGGCAATGTTGCGACAAGATGTACAAAGTGATGATAACGGAGAAACTACGAAAACTGCGAGACGGCGCCAACTACGTGTACGACGCAACGGACACGAGTTGCGTCTCGAAGAAAAACCTCAGTCCGATTCAAAAACAGGTTTTAAGTTACGTAAAAAAGCAGGAAAAAGAACGAAAACGAAGTAACAACATTTACAGCTGGACCAAAACGACACTAAATCGTAAAAAAGACGAATTTTAATGTCAAAATTCGCCAAAAAATTTAAAAAATAAAAATGCGCAGCCATTTTGAATATTTTAAAAGTAAATAATGTAATTTTCACGTAGTTTCACGTGGTTTTGTTAGGTTTTGCATATAGAAAATCAATTGTTTCAATCTTCCGTTCTACTATTTAGAAGATGATTGAAAAAAATTTTTCTACGACCGAATTAAGTAGTTTGATTCCGTGTCAATTGTGAGGGAATAGTTTGGAAGTTTGTGGTCGTCGCGAGTGTTTCATTCTCAAGTCTTAATGCCGGATGATTGTGGTAAGATTCGGGTTTTGGGTTTGATGAACAGCTCGTTTTAAAGGCTTAGGAGCAGGCTGCTTTCCTCAAGTCGTTGAACGCAACATCTCCCTGTTTCCAGTCGAACCGATCAATAGACGAGTGGCCGTGATTGGAGCGGGAGCCAGCGGTCTCGTCGCTCTCAAGTCCTTCCTTGAAGTCGGTCTCAGGGCCGAGTGCTACGAAAAGACTAGTCTTGTCGGTGGAGTGTGGCAGTTTAAGTGAGTTTTTGGTGATTTGTGTTGGTTTGGGAGGGGTGTTAAAGGCACTTCCGGTTGAGATGAGAGGTTGGGAATTTAGGGGCACGTAGATGTGGGGGTCTATTTGGAGGGTAGGAAGTTTGAAGGTGATGGTGAAACCGGAAGTGCCGTTTTTGGCTGCTCCGAATTGATGAAAGTTTGGGTGGATTTGTTTGTCGCGATTTGGAGCGAAGTTAGATAAAACTTCCGGTTTTGTGAGGAATTTGAAATTTTGGGATTTTGAATAAGAGTTTGTGTAGTAAAAAGATCAAGAAGTTTTAAAGCCCATATTCAACCGGAAGTGGTGATTGTAACTGGTCAAAATTGCACGGTGAACGAAAAAGACGTTCGAGTTGCAATTCGGAGTGGCCTGGAATTACACTTCCGGTTGAGCTAGGAACTTGCAATTATGACAGCACTTATATTTTGGTGTCTAGTTGGAGCCCATAAAATTCCAAGCTCCTAAACAAACCAGAAGTATCAGTTCCACTCGCTCCAAACATCTCAAAATGTTAAAAAAGTTTCAAATTCAGTTTTAACGAATCTGAATTGCCACTTCTGGGTTCGCAATGAGTGAGATATTTTAGGAACTGACATACAGACATTTACAGAAAAACACCTCGAAATATCTAACCTCTAACTAAACGGAAAGTGACCAATTCACCCCCTCCAAATAGCCCAAACAGTTAAAAAAGTTCAATATCACACTAAAAGTGTGACCATCCAAAGTGCCGCTTCCGGTTTCGTAAAAAGTTAAATATTTTCAGAATCGACACGAAACTATTCGTAGTAAACTCCCACAAAATATCTAACCTCTAACCAAACCGGAAGTGGCCAACTTTCCCCCTCCAAATTCGTTTCTAAACCACCTTTTCTAATTTATCTAAACTTTAGAGAATCAAAATGCGGCAGCGTCCCTTCAGTGATGCGCTCGACAGTCGCCAACACGAGCAAAGAAATGACGGCGTTCAGCGACTTCCCGCCGCCCGAAGAGTTCCCAGAGTTCATGCCGAGAGAATGTCTCGCAATGTATTTAGAAATGTACTCGGAACACAACCGACTTCAAAGTCACATTCA
>JAQIXT010002089.1:0-12243 GCA_034700445.1 Stenotaenia linearis
ATCACCCAAATTGTAGTCAATCAACCATGTTTCAATATCAAGCCGCTCTGTTCTGAGCGAAAACAGGGGTTTATATATGGGTTTCCTAAGCATTGTGGGTAAGGATGGGCAAATTCCAACCTTAACCCAATCGTAGGGGTTCGGGATTAGCCAAACTCCAATTGTACTAAAGGGATTAAATCCCCGAAGCAGAGTCCTCTGCTGACCGTTGGTCCAACTCTGGACGACAAATCTCGTTAGGGTTAACTAACTTAAATGGTGTAGTACGACTAAAGTTGTACTTGGATCATAATTTCGATGTCAGATTCGGATTCTACACATCCGAATTAGTAAGAATATTCATTGGAATCCAATAAATAAACAAATACTGAATTATGGGGAATTAAAAGGGTTTCTAACCGTTACTACCGTTGGTTGCTGTGGCGACAAGCGCAGACGACGCGCGATCGCCATTCCAACCGTCACAAAATTTCAGTATGCAGGAGATTCAACAAAAAATTAGAAAAATGTGTGGCTTCAAGTGATCAACCAAAAGAAATATGATTATGATTTCCTTTAAAAAATAATAATAAACTAAAAAACAAAAGCATGGTAAATATTTTATTGCTTTTCTCACCAGATGAATTGACACAGCGTCAATTATTGATGCTGGGAGAAAATTCCCCTCATCATAGTACAAAAACTGAAGTGAATAGTGTATGCTATTTTAAGAACAAATGAAAGTAAAACTAACAGGACAGCAAAAATCAAATGTAATTCAGCAACTTCAGCATTTATCCGTGAATAAATCCAAGACGATGGGAAAGCTTACTTCATTCTTAATGTTTCTTTGTTTTTGTCGTACACCCGGAAAAAATTATTAAATACAGGTGTGGCGACTGCTGGAGTTGCTGTTCCAGTCGCTGTGATTGCGTGCAGTGCGGCACAAGGTCTTTGCATGGCGGCTTGCGCTAAATCCTTTCTATAGTTGAACAGTGAAGATTTTTCTGTGTAAATAAATGGAAAATTTTCTTAAACTTTTCCTGTTTTTCACGTATTATGTGATGTTATTTGGTTAATTAATGTTTATTGAAGCGATTTTAATGATTATGTGATTGTTTATTTTGATTTTAAATCAAAATAATTAAATGGATGTTGCACAGCTTCGATTCATGGTTGATCTTGCTTAGCCGATGCTAGCATAGTTACCTCTGGACCCAAGAGTTCATAGTTCAAATCTAGGCTAGGAAAATTGAGTGGCAATCCTTTGGAGGGGAATCAAAGACATCAGACCTGTTTTTGGAAGATTCTCCAGCATCTTAAGGATCCGTACCCCCAAATGCCAGAGTGGGAAAATTTCCACATGGAACACTCACCTGGTATCAGTGATTAGTCTTGGTAGCAAAAATTAAGCTGACGATAAACAAATATTATGCAAAATTAATAAGCAAAATAATAAGGTCGTGCATTAAACACTCGGTGTTTACAAAAAAATAATCACTTTAAACTCCTTTCCTTGTGTAAGGAAAGGAGTTTAAGTGATTAAAAAAGCAAAGAAATTGGTTTCTTTGTGTCATTACTGTAATGAAAAATTTAACTTTACTTGTCTGAGAAGTCAACTAAGCCAAAACAGTTCTCTATGATGTATTGGCTGTGTTTTTATGTAATTGAATGGAAATCAGGAGTCCACTGTATATATAATAATATTATATTCGAAAAAATATGTTTAAAATCTGCCACTTTTTTTGTTTGTTGGTCAATAAAACTCCGACCTTGACCGTGTGCAGCTGCAAATAAATTCTCAGAATCAGGAAGAGAAATATTACTTCTGATAAATAACAATATAAATCCCTTTTTTAAAAACACAATTAATTTTTGTAAATATGCAAATAAACTACATAAATTAATTTCTTATAATATTTTATTTAATAATACTCAATATAAAAATTTCCCACAATTTATTTGTATTCTTGCTATTTTTTGAAGATGTGGATCTTTTTTTCTCTTTCCATACCTTTAACATGTAACCTATGGGTTTACGATACACACAAAGCCTGGTGAGAATTTTGAAAATAAACGGGAATTTCCCAGCTGATAATGAGAGTATTCCTGCTGCTGTCTTGGCGTGCAGCACAGCTCAAAGAGTCTGTATGGCATCTTGTGCTGGTTCCATTCTTGCATAAATGTAAGTTGAAAACATGAAATTGTTAGCTTTAGTTGAACTTAATGAATTTAATTTGTAAATATGCAAGTTATTTTTTTGAAAATTTGATGGTTTGGGCATTTTGGCATATCCCGGTATGTACCCTGTGTTTTGTTGACACTCTCAAATAACTTTTGTGGTGTTTCAGATTACTTTTAAAAAGTTTTCATTGCATCTTATTAGGTACAGTATTTCCATTGTTTTTTACTTCCTGTTTCAAATTTTTTTTTTCAAGTATAACATACCTTTTTTCTAATTACTTCACCTCTAATCCTAAAAAAATTGAAAATAAATATTTTATTTTAATAAAATCTATGGTTATTCTAATTAAATATTTTAATTACTTAAAGCCAGTACAAAAATCTATAAGTTATTACACGCTTATTAAAAAATTATATATATATAAGTATAAAGAGACAAGTAAAAAGATTGACATTAGAGAGTTTGCGGAAGACAAAACGTATGACTTGTAACTTATAAATTCCATGTTAATTATAAGTTTTATTTATAATTAACATGGAATTTATAAGTTAAAAAACGTAAGTTTTGTTTTCCGCAAACTCTCTAATGTGTTGCCTTCCAGAGGCTGAACTGAATATTTGTTTTTTATAACAAGTAATTTTTTTTAATAAAAATTTTAATGAGAATTTATTGTAGCCTGCTACCTATTTTCAAGAGTTAAGAACAGAAAATTTGTAAAGTAAGCAAATTGATCAACTTTTAATTGCTTTTTGTTTCTTTCGAAGCTGCTATAATTTCGTTAAGAATATCATTGCTCTCGTTATTACTCTTCAGTTCGGAAGAGGAAGCGCTTGGAGCAGAATTTGTTGGTCCTATTTTACCACTGTAACTTCCTGCATTGCCCGCTGAGTAAGATGGAGCAGAGGAATAGCCTGGACTGCTTGGTACCACGGTCAACGGTGGACGGATGCCTTGATAAATAAGTATTGGTGGCTTTGAAATGCCGGGAACAGCTACATAATTGTTTTGAGAACTTGCATAACTCCCACCGTAGCCTCCACTTCCAGAGTTTCCATAGCTGCTACCTGAGCTTCCATAGCTACTTCCTGCACTTCCGTAACTACTTCCTGCACTTCCGTAGTTACTTCCAGAACTTCCGTAGTTACTTCCAGAACTTCCGTAGCTTGCTCCTATGCTTGGATAGCTGCTTGGAGCGCTTGCTGCTCCATAACTAGCTCCGGCAGACCCATAACTTGCTTGATTGTAACTGCTGCCTCCATAACTTGCTGAAGCACTGTCGTAAGAACCAGAGCCACCATAGCTTCCAGATGAAGTCATGTAAACTTGTGGTTGTGAGTATACATGTATTGGAGGATGTCCAGCATAAACAATATGAGGTAATGGAGTGGAACTTTCATAACTTTGACTCTGGTAACTTTGTCCACCACTTCCATAACTTTGTCCGCTTCCATAGCCTTGAACGCTGCCTCCGTAACCCGAACTACTGGCACTTTGGTATTGAGGGCTGGGCGTGGGATAGCTCTGGCCTCCAGTTGCATAACTACCTCCAGCACTGCTGTAATCAGATGAGCTACTTCCAGCATATTGTGGTGTGGGTGCATTAATGTAAATAGGTGCTGGGGCCGGAATGGCTGCTGGCATATACATTGCTTGTTGAGAAGCGCCACCATAACCACTACTGACATAGGAACCACTTGAGCCGTAGCTAGGGGCTGGAGAAGGAGCTGGTGAATATGCTGGTGCTGGTGCTGGTGCTGCTACGCTATAGGATGGTGACGCATAGCTTGACGAAGAATAGCTAGCACCTCCACCATAGGAAGCGCCGGCACCAGAGGAGTAGGAACCTCCACTAGTGCTGGCACCGCCACCGATGACGTGGAGTGGTGGTTTGTCTTTAGACTGGTATATGAGCACAGGTAAATCGTGTATTGGAAGTGGAACGTATTCTACGGATTGGCTGCTGCTGCCGTAGCCAGAACTGGAGCCGTAGCTTCCACCATAACCACTGGGATAACTGGATGGTGGAGATGGGAAAATAAGTGCTGGAGGCTTCTCATCAGAGTAGACAATTGGACCAGCATAGTAAACGGACGGTTTTGATGCATAGCTGGGAGGACTATAGCTGGGTGGGCTATAGCTGGGTGGGCTGTAACTAGCTTGACTGGATCCATAGCTGGAACTACTTCCACCTCCATATCTGCCGCTAGCAAAATTACCCGAACCAGTAGAGAAAGTTGCTAATGACTCATGAAGGATGCTTAGTGAAAGCATGCACATTAGAAACTGCATAAAACAAGAAAAATACGTTAATAAATTATAAAATCTACAAAGGCAGCTAATAGTTTAATTTAAGAAGTCTTCTCAACTATTAATGGTTACTCATGAGTCTATCAAGTATTTATAAGAAGTGAAATTAACTTCTTAGGTGTGATCTTTTTTTAAATGACTATAGAAGACAGCACAATATTATCCACTGAAAATCCTGTTGTATATTCAAAGAAGTCAACGGATGTTCTGTGAATGGCCAATCGGAATGTTCTTTTTCCAATGGACATCATAAGAATTTTATTTTGTAACATGTATCTAAAGAATGCTTTATGGAGGTCAGAAATAAGAGATTTTTCGAATACAATTCAGCTAGAATGTGAAGGCCAATTAATACCAATAGCAGAAACACTTCAAAATTGTCGTGGCCAATAATCTCCTTCGTCACAAATTAATAAATGGAGAAAACAGCCAACCAATGGCACTTGTGACAATTTTGACTTAGTTCTGCTAGTCAAAACTAAGTCAAAACTGAGTGGAATCAATTGGCTTTAATGTTCTCTATCAGATAATTTTATAATTATACATAGAACATCCTATTTATTTATGTATTTCCACAAAGCATGCTTCCAAATATGCGCCAAAAATGACATTCTTGATATGACTGTTGGAAGATTTATGACAATCCATAGGATGTCTATTCTATGAATGTAACAGATTTTCTAGTGATATTCATGCGATGTTTTCTAGTCATCTGACAACAAACTGAATCTAATATAAAGAGTGACCCCTCGAAATTATATTTTATAATCTTAAAATTTTTGCAAGTACATTAATGTTGCCTCAATATTGATAAATGTTTGTGTTATTGTTTGAATTGTTATGTGGTTGTTTTTGTTCAAAGTTTTCGAAAGATTTTATTATTTAATTCTAGAATATTTTACAAATTTAAGTGTATAAAGAAAGTCACTGTATAATATATTTACTCAACAATAAATAAATCAATAATAACATTGAAATAAAACATGCTAAAGTAATTTAACATTCAAATTAACTTACTAAACTAAGTACTAAAATAATCAAAATTAAAAGAACATAAACTTGAAAAATTTTCTTAAGTAACTGTATATGATTGACAAAGATTTGCTATGGTGATTTGATGTTTTGCATAAGCACTGAATGCAATTATAATTAGCTTTTGACTGCTGAGTTAGGTCCTGGGCTGGTATTCACAAACGCAACTTATGATCATTTTTTGACGTAAGTTAATGCTAAGCAAAAGTTGGAATTCACGAAAGAATTCTTACGCAAATTCCTAAGTTAAAAAAAGAGGTTACTTAGGCATTTTCCTAACAATTGTTTTTTTCCCATAGAAAATTTTACTTATGCAAATATTTAAGCAAGAATACAACAATGAGTTTACTTAAGATTTTGCGTACGAAATTCTTAAGTTTTGACTTATGCAAAAACTTAGGCTAGTTTTTGTGAATATCACCCCTGGTGTGTAAAAACAAATAATAAAACTCCAAGTATAAAAATAAAAATATAATAACTAATTTATTCTTCAGTATAATCGAGTCAGGTCAAATTTGAATAAAAAATTGAAAAATCAAGTACTTGAAAAGTGGATTTAATAAACCAGGTAATTCTCAAGATCTTGAAATTCCCTTTTAGGAATTGAAAAAAAAAATACCGACAAATGCCTCACGTCATCTCTCGCTCTCCTCCTGCTCCCCAAACTCCCCTAAGCTTATACTTTAAACAGCAAACACTAAATACTAAATCTTATTTAAAATGACGAAACATTATAAATCTCAAGCAAAACCTAGCTTTCAAACCCAGTCATCATACAATAGTTTTAACAACATATAATTTCCTTCAGAAACCTACATTTTTTTCCCTTTATCTCCTCTTGCATACACAAAGAGAGTTCATACGTTATCCCTTAACTATTTCTTTTAATCAATAAAAAAAATATTAACCTAAATATCTGGGTTTCTAGCTCATGTCCGTGACCAACAGATCGGAAACGAAGAATATAAAAAAAGAAATAAATAATCAAGGATGTGCGGAACACATTGCGTTTCCGGGTATGAATGCTGCTGGCCTCAGTCGTACTTGACCTAGGCCTAATGCAAGGTCGACTGTAAACATATCAATAAATATCGCAAACAGTGACACATTTATAAACAAACGTACTCCTATAACAGGTCAAATGAATGAAAATACTGAAAAGTATTCGGAACAAAAATTTTTCACATCCTAACAATATAATATAGCAATAACAATAAAGTGTCATTAAAAAAATAGAAAAAAAAATTGAATTAACTATTTGTATTATAAAATTCGATTATTTTTCTTTGATCTAAATGTATTAAACTGATAAATTAAAATGTAAAATTGTGAATAATTGTAAAAATTGTAAGTGTAAATGTCGGTACTTACGGTATTCATGGCTATCTTGGTGCGATTAGTACACCATGGACGCACCGATGAGAAAATGTAATGTCTGTCTTTGCCCCGCACGCGTTTTTATATGAGGCCGTGGTTCAGTCAGGTCGCTGGTCAATGGGGCGACCGACAGAGTCACGTGACTTCGCTCACTAGCCCCCGCCCATTTAGATGCTAAGCCATCAGTGTTGTCTCGTTCCAGTTTCATGCTGTTAAACTTACTCGCGGATACTCCCATTGGGTTTACTAGACTGATTTATAAAATATTAGACCTGCACAAAAAGTCTACAAACACAATAAATTATTGTAGCGAGTAAAAGGATTACTTGAGTTATGAGTTGAGGCTTGGTTTAACTTGTTTAGAGATTGGGATACATTTTGTGAATAATTTTCAGGTTTTTTGATAAGAGAATTTTTATTCAATTTTTTTTCGATGATTTGTTTTATCAAAAATTCGTGATTTTTACTAAAAATCTTGGAAGTCAATTTGGCAAATTTGTTACTTAATTTGATGATTTATGATATTGTTTAAATCAAGTTTGATTACCTTTTTTTATCAAAATTTCTTTTTCAGTTTTCTATTGCTTTTCATTATTTTTCATCACTTTTTCTATCGTTTTGATTACTTTTTTCACGCAAAAAAGTAGCTCTGGACATCCAGAAGAGTAGTATAAACTACTTTGAGTAATAGAATACTTCTTTCTGTTCTGTTTGTATATTTACAATGCTAAGAAGGCAATAACACTAATAATAACAACAATTTCTGACTCCAATTAGATGGAATAAATATACATTGGCAAAAGTCTGATGCTATATTACTCCAATCATTTGGAGTTAATAAACACTTTAAAAAATGCGGTATTTCATCACACCTGGCTGTGATGTCGAGACTATTGAACACCTACATTTTATTTACATCTAAGAAAACTGTCCATCCAAGTTATTTAATAAGAAAATCTTATTTCCGCCTTTGAAAAGTGTTTAAGCAGTGTACAAGACCAATTTACACTCTAATAACACTTATTTTTCTGTTTGTGTGTTTTGATGATCAATTTTATAATCATTAACGCACATTAATTAATAATGACAACATATTAAAAATTATTCTCATAAATATCTATAAAATCATTAATTTTCAAGACAGTTGAACAAAGATTGTAATAATAAAACCACAAAAAAATATATAAAATTTGATTAAAACTCATTCACATTATAACTCCAAGATAAAATCACATAAATCAAAAACTTATAAATAACTGTCCACTTCCGGCCATTTGAAAACAAAAACAAAATTTCTACTTCTCCTTCCGTGATGATGGGGCAGCGATAAGAACAGTCTTTTTTCTCCTCTTCGTCATGCTACTGCACCATCATCAAAAATAGTTTAATTACATTTAACTGTAGAAAAAAATAATTTAATATTTTTTTCAATTCACGACCTGCAATTTATAAAAACAAGTTTCAGTTCATGGGTTTCCAATGAAACTAAATTCAAATTGTGTAAAATTCCAGTCAAACAAATGAGATCACATTGTGTAAGCAGGAATGTTTTGTTTCTTCAGCAGTGACTAATGATATCAACCCACTTATCTGTTTCCCCCTTTGTTTTTCAGGTAAAATTATATAGGAAATGAGGTTGTAGCATTGGCCTTGGCTTTGAGACCCCAAAGTGAGAAAGAGGCTTTAAAAGTAGGGGTATATGAGGTCAGGGGGCCAGCAAGTTGTAAGGTCGTGTAGGTTAATTGATCCTGTTTTGTTCTGTGGGTAGAAAACTTGAGAAAATATGTAATGAAATGATTTTTGTTTTTTAGTTCAAGTTCATTCATTGTAATTTAGATTTAGGAAATGAAATGGTACATAAATTTGCATGTTTTTTTGAGCATTTAGATTGAGATAAGTGGGAAGGATAAGGTTGTAATTAAAATTAAATTAGTTTAGGAAAATTGAATTAAGAAGCAGTTGCTTTGGTTGATAAGCATTAATGTGATTAAGGTGATTTAATTAAAAAATTATTTTAAAAACATATATTCAAAATTCTCAAATATCATAACAATATATTTATTTTATTACCATATTTTATTTTTTAAATAATTTATAGGAGATTAAAGGAAATGTTTTATTTAATGGGATTATTACATTTTACTTTTTTTAAACTATGAAAATTATTTCAAGAAATTGTAATAAAAATTATTCTAATAATAATTCTCAAATTTTAATAAATACATTTTATTTATAATTGTACAAACATTTTTCTAAATATAAATTTATGAATTTATTCATAAATTCATTTATTCATTTATTTATCATACGATAAATTTTGACATCAAAAATCATTTTATCTTAATTTTCCCAACTTCTGGATTGTACTCACAGCTTTAACTCAATCAGATTGTCACAATACATCTAAATTCCCACCTCATATTTTCTAACTTTTCAAACAATTCTCAAGGAGTCAGATAATCCCATAATCTTATTTACTAACATTTATCTTATTCTCACAAACTTAATTCGCTCTAAAGCTCAACCAACTCAATTACTGTATACCTTTATCCATCAAATTTACAGAAAATTACCAACATCAAAAACCAGCTATATCATCTCAGCAACTTAATACACATTTTGCACCAACTCATTTCCTAGTTGAAAGGTTAAACAAGGGTTAAAAGCCAAAAGGCACTCAGAAACTCAAAAAATGGCAATCAATGACTTCACATTGGTGTTTCAAACTAAAAAACCGATCTCTTCATTCACTACTAGGTCAACAATAAAAGGGTAAGTAGGAGGGGTAAAATATCTGAGGGATCGTCCATAAATGACTTTAGTCAAAATTCTGACACAATTACCTCCTAAAGGGTAATTGTCCATGAACCTGTTCTGAGAGTTTAATTAATTTAAATTTCCTCAAAAATATCTGATGTACTGACATCAGTTACTAGTTAATCCCCCCCTCCCCCCAACTTGATTGATGTCATGTATGGACGGTCCCTGAGAAGAAAATGGTTGACTTTGAAATTGGGTTTCTGGCAGATGTGGGTCATTTCCGGGTCCACCCAAGAGGCAGTTCAAGGTTATTGCGAATATGAGGAAGTGACGTCATTAATTTTTCCGCATACATTTCTTTATCTAAGCCTTATTGAATCTTTAAAGAGTTTTAGAAAAAAAATCAACTACTCCTACACCACCTGATGACCTTACAGTTGTTTTTCACTTGAAGAAAATTCCACAAGTTCATTCACCTGTGATGAAATATCTTTCCCTGGTACTATCCCACCCAGTGACCCTATTTTCATGCACACTGCCCTCTCTACTTTCTCCCCCATCCCCTTGTTTTGAATGGACTTGATGATTTTAAATGTTTGTCATTCAATTCCATTCATTAAAAAATAAGAGAATCTATTTTTAGAATAAATTATGGTTATTTTTTTGCAGGCAGTTTTCAAGGCATGATTGTTATGTCTACAAGAAATGCAGTTAAGTTGAAGTTCCTGTTCGAAACCATCACCTGGGTCGTCCTAATTCGATCTTTCCCTCAGGTGTGGCACAAGTGACCTTCTCATCCTGGAAAACTTGATACCAAAGCCAGACGACAAGTGATACAATGTCACCGGAAGTTGTAAAATGACAAAAACATTAGTTTTTATAGAGAATCGAGTTTGATCTTTTCAACTCACCTTTAAATAACAATGGTGATTGATCAAAATATGATCAATAATGGAAAACTAAAAAAAATAAAAAATAAAAAATAAAAATTGGGTAACATTAACTCAGTAACTTATTAATAATTAGTCGATTCTTACTATTCAAATTATGACTACGTGTAGATTTCTTCCCAGTTTGTGACGGTTGGAATGGCGAGTGCGCATCGTCCGCGCCCGTCGCCATAGCGACCAACCTTAGTATCGGTTGAAAACCCATTAAATTCCCCATAATTAAATATTTGACTATCTATTGGATCCCAATAAATATTTCCACTAATTCGGATACGTAGAATCCGAATCTGATATCGAAATTACGATTCAAGAGCAACTTTATTCGTGATTAAACATTTAGTGTAATTAACCCTAACGAGACGCATGGTCCAGAGTTGGACCAACGGTCAGCAGAAAACTCTGCTTCGGGGATTTAATCCCTTTGGTACGATTGGAGTTTGGCTAATCCCAAATTCCTACGATTGGGTTAAGGAGGTAATTTGCCCATCCTTACCCACTATGCATTGGAAAACTGTATATAAACCCCTGTTTTCGCTCAGAACAGAGCGGCTTGATATTGAAAAATGGTTGATTGACTACAATTTGGGTGATTGACTACAATTTGGGTGATTCACTACAATCCTTGTTGGCTTGGTTTACCAAGAAATGTATATATTGGGCCTAATATGTGATTAGGAAGCATTATATGTATTTCACATCGTGCGCTTGACCGTAATTTAAGAAGTGTTAGATTAGTGTATTTGCTAGGGCCTTAGGTGAACTTCCTAGCAACGGGTCAAGGTGCGTGAAAAGGAAGCGGAGTTATTCTTTCTTGAATGTGGTCAAGGTCACAATCAAGACTGGATCTTGGGAGGTTAGTTGACTTTCTTATCGGTTCTCAAGGGGGCCGTAAAGAGAGGTTTTTAGTCTTTCCACGCAGTTGTCAAGGCGACCGCGTCGACTGATCCACGATAGCGCCATTTCTGCGCCCCATTTACATTTACATATCATCACTTGATGATGGGGAATCGTTACATTTGGATAACAATTCGTGTCACTTGACACAAAGCTCATGTATTCCTTTTTAGTGCAAGTCGTAACTCGGAGTTATCATCACGGAAATCCTCAATCCTCGCCTCTCTCGTACTTTCCCCCACATTCAAACGATCGAATGGTCCTTCCAACCTTCAATCTTCATTCCGCTGTCCACGGAAAACCGCCGATTGTAAGTAGTATCTTTAATATTGATTAGAACAGTATTGTGAACCGTTACGCAAGATTTCTAGGGCACCGTCGCATCCAAATTCGTTATTTTCTATATCTCTCTCTTTTATTACAATAAAATCTATTGCTTCCCTAATTTCTTCACTTCTTGTTTACTATTTTTACCTACAGGTATGTGATGACTCATTAGTCATCACTTCTGCAGGTGTGCCAATGGGAGGAGTCTGACCTCTTTCCCATTGGCCCCTTTCAGTGGCCCTTTCACTTCCCATTGGTTGATCCTCCATATCCACATCCTGTCCTGGCTATCCACCCAGATTGTATATAAAGGATCACAACCCTTTATTCTAGGCCTTTGCCTGTTACAATTGTAATGTTTTGTTTTGTTTTGTTTTGTTTGGACCCGCTAACAGGCCTAGGACATGTCTTGCGACACTTATTATAGTGTCG
>JAQIXT010002090.1:0-12243 GCA_034700445.1 Stenotaenia linearis
CCCCATCATCGCCGGGTTCATATCTGGTGCTGTTTTGGAAATATTGGCGGTAAATGGACTTAATTTCCACCCTGTATTCACTGCTTGGTAGAACCAAGCCAACAAGGATTATAGTCAATCACCTTAATTGTAGTCAATCAGCCATGTTTCAATATCAAGCTGCTCTGTTCTGAGCGAAAACGGGTTTATGTACAGGTTTCCTAAGCATTGTGGGTAAGGATGGGCAAATTCCCTCCTTAACCCAATCATAGGGGCTTTGGGTTAGCCAAACTCCAATCATACCAAAGGGATTAAATCCCTGAAGCAGAGTCCTCTGCTGACCGTTGGTCCAACTCTGCACCACACGTCTCGTTAGGGTTAACTACAATAAATGTTTAATCACGAGTAAAGTTGCACTTGAATCGTAATTTCGATGTCAGATTCGGATTCTCCACATCCGGACTAGTAGGAATATCTATTGGGATCCAATAAATAGACAAATACTGAATTATGGGGAATTAAATGGGTTTTTATCCGTTACTACGGTTGGTCGCTATAGCGACGAGCGCAGACGACGCGCACTCGCCATTCCAACCGTCACAGTATCGATATTGAAATATCGGTATCGAGCACAACACTGATTCCACCCCTGCAAACTTGCCATCCGGCAAGCCTGGCGTTGTTGGCCTACTGTATGTGGTGGAAAATAGTATGAAAGATAATCATCATTATGCACAATTAATGCTTACTTCTTCAACTACAACAAATTTAAGAATAAGTGGCAAAAACCAATGAATCCAGAAAACCTTGTATACTTGTCACTAGAAAGAAGTTTAAAGCTTTAACTTTTATTGAAAAGCTTTAAAGGTTATTACTTCATAAACAAGAAATACAATTGCATTCAATTAACACACAATAAGTCAATAAGAAATAACTATAGAGTTTGCAATTCTCCGGATTTGACCCGGAGTCTCAGGGCTTAAGCCTGTGAGCTCTGGGCTCTAGGTTGAACCATTTTCTCCTGGGTAATGCAAAGTAATTGATGAAAAAACCCAAAATTAAACAAATTCATCAGCGAAATTAAATAAGAGGAATTCAGAAAAAAGTTTAGAAATCCAGAAAGCCAATAGACGTTGCTAATATGAGTCATACTTTGAAAAGTATTTAACTCCAGAGATTCCTCTCAGCATGCCCCTGCTCGGAGAAGTGCAATTCTACAAGTAACTTGACACATCTGTCATCTGTGAAGAATACCAAAATGGAAAAACGGTCTCTAACCAAGATAATTTGATCTGCACTTCATAAATTTATAATCTTTTTATAATTTTTATTAGCATTATTTTTAATAGATAAAATTATATATCTTTTACTATGTCCTGTATGTTTTTGATTGAGCTACTAATAAAAGATATGAAATACATGTTGACACTGTAGGCATTTATCATCAAATGAATAGTACTGCTTTGTATATTTGTTGTTTATTAAGGAAATAACTGGAAAAACAATAAAATTGACAAATTTCTAATTCACAGACAATTAAATCAATTTTTTAATTACTTTTCTAAGTATAACTATTATTGGCATTCAAAATTGACCTTGACGATTACATTTGCAATTTCTATAATGACTTCGCAATCACTTACACTTGCTTATTATTCCTATAGTAAAAACTCATTTGAAGGACGCAATGACGTCACCAGACACAATAAAATCGTCTGCACACACGACAAAACATGCAAATTTCACAACACCTTTAAATAATCCAAACAAAAATTATTTACAAAACCTTAAAAAATATAATTAAAAGCAAATTTGTCCTTCATTGAACGAAACCATTTAAACACGACAAAACATGTTTTCAATCGTGTCTCCAGACATGATTGGCTTTACCTAGGATGACTTTTCATGACGTCACGAACTCTACAAATACCAGAAGACCTTTGCTAGAAATCGCGGCACATGTCACTCCGGCAGCTATTTGAGTGTTTATACTTTTTTCAAGCACAAAAAATTCACCTCAAGGTAAATCACATTCCATTTATTACAGCTTTTACGTAAATAACAAGTGTAAAATTCCATTCTCATTTTCGTAATCCGTGATAGACACCGCTACTGGATTGTTTACATTGCAATTTGAGATAGCATTGCATAATTACTAAAGTATTCGATATTATCACCCGTACCGGCCTATGAAATCTCCAACTGGCACACAAGTTCCTGGTAATTTTTTTATCCATTAGAATAGTTGCAATATCCTTAATAAGTAGAACACTGAAGAAAACTCGAATTTTACTGTAATTTGATATGGCCATTAAGTTATATGGGAGGTTTTGGATTGAAATGGAAAAAAAATTGCATTCCTTGTTTACGCATCATTTCGAAGTAAGTTAATTTTTTATGTGGGCTATCTACTAACCTACGTGAACGGTCATGGTTTTTGAGTTGATATAATGCAGGCCAGCTGTAATCTCAAGGTCTTGATTTGATTTTTGGCTATGAATGATTTATTTGCTCGATGATTTGTATCAAGTGAGATAAAAGGAAATTCTAATAATATAAACGATTGGTGATTATTGGGATTGCATAATATTTGATCAAAGTTTAATGAAAATAATTTGGGAAAAATTGTTTAATAGGTATTGCAATTTAACCAAATTTGAATTGTGGGTTTTTTTATTTTCCGTTTCAAAATGAACTAAAAGCTTCCCGTCAACGTTTACTGGATCCTGTTTATTATGGATCGCTGAATGTATTATTGAACCTGAAAAAGAGCAATTCATTCACATTTTGCCCCGTGACTTTGAGGGATTTTTTTTCCCAAAAATTAAAATTTGTAGAAAACAGTTGTGTAATACTATTGTTAAGCAAGAATAATTTATTTCATAAAATTATAAATATTAAATACAATTAAAAGTGAAAATTGAAATCCACACAAAGGATGTTTACTTGTATTGAGCTTAAGGTCGAATAAGAGCAATCATTATCCTCGATAAATTATAGTTTGTTAATCTTAAAACAACGATTTCTTACAACATTTCTTATCCTTGACCAAAAATTCCACTTCTGATTTAGGCTTAAACAAAGTAAATATTTTTTAAGTATTTTTAAGTATTTATTTTGTTATTGTGTGATTTTTTTCTCTCCTGATTTACATAAAATTTACATTTTATCCTTCGCAGAGTTAATTTCATTGTTGCTTCATGGATTGGTCAGAAGGATGCGGTTGACAATTGGTACTTTATCAGATCAACACAGTGACCTAGGCCTAATTTACTGAGAGGAAAATAAGAAATCAGAAGAGGAAAGTTGTTTTCGAACTTCATTCAAAAAGTATCGCAATCGGCAGTGAGTGGTTACGAGGATTTATTCAATTTTCAGTAATTTTTAGCGTGTTTTCATTTTTGTAGGGTTTGTTTTTCAATTCGTCGCTATAAAACATGAAGAAAACATCAGCTAGTGTTAACGGTTAGTTGTTAATTTTCATTTACGAGAGTAATAACTATGTACGAAATGATAGTTTGAGGCCATTTAGTGATCGGCTTTTAAACTTGTGAAGGTTCATGTTAGAGTTTATTGTTTTTCGGGTTATAGTAGTTCCGTTCAGTTCTGACGTGTGCATTGCGTGAATGTCGAGAATGTGGAATGTGGTATTTAGTATATTTTTATATTAATTTTTATATTTCTATACAGGTGTAAATATATATATATATATATATATATATGTCTAGTTTTTTGGTTTATTAACTCTTTGTATACACATTTTGTATATCAGAATGTACGTACTGCTTTCCGAGAAACGCGCTAGGTCACGGCTGCCCCTTGTAGCATGAAAGGTCGAAATGTTGCAACATTGGGTCTTATAAGACCCAGTGATTTTACGGTAGCTCTGAAAAAGGCAATATAATTTTTTTTTTTTAAATATCATATATGATTTCGTGGTACGCAACATAGTCCAAAGATTTACTCGTTGATTAGAAATCTATTGCTACATTTAAAAAAAAAAATTAGGATCAAACTGATGAGCAAAACATCTCAAAGATCGTGCGCATGCGTTTTTGATTACGAAATTAATTATTCCAGTACTTGCATCTTGCTGGTCTACAGATGGAAGCAATCCCGTCTCAGAAAGGAGTAGAAAGCGGTAATGGAGTTTTGCCAATTCATGCACCGAACTGTTGTAAAATAACAATATACTGTTATTAAATCGAGAAGAGCCACTATAGTGGCTCTTCTCGATTTAATTGTATGCATTTATTTAGTACAGAATTCATTGTCGGCATTAGTGAGCGTCGCATAAGATGTCGTTAAGTCTGAAGTGATTTTTTTCATTATGTTAATTCTCAGTAAAAATGTATTGCAAATTACAACTGAAATTCCCAAAATGGAGCAAAGAGTTAGTTCCTCGGATTCGAGTCAGTTGTACACAAAACTAAATTGTCACACAGTCACAATAGACTTATTTTATTGTGTCATCAAGACTCAATTATTTCTCTATGTAACTTTCCGCGCCCTTTTTATTGCTCTATTTAACAAGTAAAGAGAACTAGGCCGGAGATTATTTTTTTTAACTTTGATGATATTTGTCATTTATTTTTCATTGAGTTGACAATTACAGGCAATGATTGCACACCATCATTGGTTTTTTTATCTCACAAAATGGGTTAAAATGTTGCACATACTTGAAGTAAACCAACAAACGTTAGAAAAACCTGTTGGATCAAGTTTGTACGACATTTGTCTGCGAATAGTCCACTGTTTTGATGGGTTGACGAATGCTTTCAAGTTCATTTGACTTTCAGGGTCAAACGGTCAATTAAATCGACTTTCAACTAATTTCCATCCTAGGAACAACTTAAATAATAATTTTTTTTTAAATTTAAAGAGGTAATGAAAAATGGATATGTATAGTAATTAATATTACATAATGTGTTGGCAGTTAACCTGTATTGTATTACATTTATCAGTAATGTTGTTAATATATTTTGAAATGATTTAGTAGATATTTTACTGTATTTTCAGATGAGAAAAGTAAAATGGAGTCGGTGAAAGCATGTTGTTCTGTCGCTTCGAATGCGGTGCAGAAACGCATAAAAAGTTGTTTTACGTTAACCACACTCAAACGTCGTTTACCAGTGACTAACTGGCTACCTCGTTACGGTTTGAGCGATTTCTCAGCGGATATAGTGGCTGGACTCACCATAGGGCTTACCATTATTCCACAGAGTATGGCTTATGCTTCTGTTGCTGGGTTAGAGCCTCAGGTAAGAGTACCATAATTTTTTTTTTATTTTGACTAATTTTTGAAAAAAATAGTCAAGTAAAAAATTGTAAAGTTAATTTTTTGTAAGTTTATTTATGTTTTTTATGAAGTTAAAGTGGGACAATAACCTGTTCAGTTCAGAGGACTTGGAACTATAAACTTAATTTATTATCTTGATTAATTAATGGTATATCTTTGTAAACAAATGAATATATTCCAGTTTTTGCTGAACATGGTAAGAAATTGATAAGTAGAGGTATTGGTCAATGGGAATGGAAATTGCTGTTTGTAGCTTGAGAAGCCACAATCTACATGTGAAGGTTTTGCTAGTAAATAAGATTTTTTTAAGACAAGGGCTTAAGCAGAGAAAAAACAAAATGTGTCTTGTAACGTACAATTTATTTCTATATTAATTACTTATAATTAACACGAAATTTATAAGTTATGAATCGACGTTTTGTTAGTCTCTGATTACTGACAATAAGTATCTTGACAAAACTTTCAAGAAAGTACAAATTTCTTGGCTCACAACACGAAAACTGCGTGACCTAGAACTTCTTGAATTGAGCAAAATTTACATTTGGAATTTTGCTAGTACACGCAATTAAAGCATAATTCTTTATGAATAATGCTTTATGAATCTTGCATAACTTTGTTTTTCAGATCTTCTGGCAGGAAAAATTGTTTTAAAAAAAATAATAATAAAAATTGTTTATTTCCATTGCTCTTGCATAACGTTAAAGCATTTTTTTAAAGTTATTAAACATGTCATCTCGTTTTTCCACATTAACAGAGAAAAGATTTTTATCGATCCCAAAAACTTATCTATAAATAAATATATAATTAATTAACATTACAATAAACTTCTAGATCTATGATATGCGTTCAATTTCCTTTATTTTCAGTACGGTCTTTACGCTTCATTTATGGGCAGCTTTGTATATTTCATATTCGGAAGCACAGAAGCGATTAACATAGGCCCGACAGCCATTATGGGTTTACTAACTCACGAGCATGTCCAGCGTGGCGGATCAAGTTCAGCTATTCTTTTATGCTTTTACGCTGGATGTATAGAACTTGCTTGTGGACTACTTAATTTAGGTTTAATACTTTAGTGTATTTTAAAAATTAAAAATTTAAATTATTTAAATAATTTTAGGTTTTTTAATTGATTTTATTTCCGCACCTGTTATCAGTGGATTTTCATCTGCTGCTGCTATTATTATTTCAATCACCCAACTCAAAGTAAATTTTTTTTTAAATTAATTAAAAAGCAAATTATATCATTGTTTATTATTGAAAGGGTCTTCTAGGTGTGACGATTCCACGCGAAAGTTTTTTGGGTGCAATTGATAGCATAAAGAGTCAGAGAGATAAAATTAAGTGAGCTGTTTGATTTTAATTAATTCCAGTAATTGATTTGTTTTCTACAGTTACAATGATTTAGGTTTGGGCCTTGTGTGCATTGTTTTACTTACTAGTTTACGGGTAAGTTGAATTTTTTTACAAGTTTTAAAGTTTATCTGACTATTGAATTTCAGTTCTTGGGTTCTGTTCGGTGGAATGTTGACGATGCTGACATTCCAACCTGGAAAAGAGTAATGAGGAAATCTATTTGGTTGATCAGCGCTGGTAAGGTCAAAACCATTTTTTCAATTTCATTGAATTTCCTAGAATCAATGTCATCAATACCATTGCGACATTTTCAAAATTTCTTTCCTGTCCGTTGCAATTTAATTGTTTGCTTCACCAAAGCATTTAAAATGACTCAAGTCAAATAACTATAAACTATCAATTATTTTAAAATTAATTGTCACGATTTTTAATTGGTTGTTACGTAAGAATATTTTTTGTTTTATTATTTCAGGTAGAAATGCCATAATTGTTATTTTAGCTTCAGTTATGACCTACGTTCTAATAAGCAAAGATTCCAATGTGTTCTCAGTGACTGGAGAAATCAAAGGAGGTTTACCGCCGTTCCGATTGCCGAATTTTCGTTTAACTTATAATAACGTTACACACAACGAATTAGACAGCTTCACAGTAAACATTTTAACTTGTTAGTGTCGTTAAGTTGCGTATAAGATTTATAATTGCAGGATTACGGGTCTGGTCTCATTCTTGTACCACTTTTAGCCATTCTTGAGCATATTGCAATAGCAAAAGTGTTTGGTAATAAGTTAATTAATGGGGATTTAGTGATCTTTTTGATTAGTAAGTACTCAATATGCAAAGTGCAGTGCATTTGAGAATTGAGAAATTATAATTTGGTTTTTAGTCGTAAATTTTGCGAAATACAATTCTAGCCTAAAACTCAATGTCAATATTAAAAAGCTCTTACTGTAATCAATCAGAAGTTTTTATTAAATTTTCTAAATTATTTTTGTGTTAGCGAAAATAGCTCCGATATATTGAAAAAAGCAAAATGCATTACAAACGTACGTTACAATTGACGAGCTAATCAACAGCGGCGATCTCACAAAAATTGACCTCCGTTATGTTTTCTCTTATTATGAATGCGTCAGAGTTTGGTTTTACTCAAAAACACATTTTTGAAACCAAACTTCCGAGTCACATGATTGAATTTGGTAAAAGAAAAAATCACTAAGTCTCTAATATTTGCGTGATTAGAATGAAAATATTTCAATTATTTTTCTTAAAATAATAGCACGAGGTAAATCCTTAGATTCAACTCAGGAATTAATTTCATTAGGTAATTGCAAGTTATTAGAAAAAATCACATTAAAATAAAATAATTAAAAATAAAAATGTAATTTTTAATTTTTTCAGGGATTGCGAATGTAGCTGGTTCATTTGTTTCATCATTTCCAGTTACCGGGAGTTTTTCCAGGTGATTATTTAATTAAATCGTAAGTTTAATAAATAAATGAAGTTAATTTTGCAGAACAGCTTTAAATGCAAGTGTTGGAGTTAAAACTCCTCTGGGAGGAATTTTTACTGGTATTATTTGAGGAAATAATTTTGTTTGTGCAAAGGATTTATATAACTGATTTGTTTAGGAACGATTGTTCTTCTTGCCATTGCCTTTTTGGCGCCATCGTTTTTTTATATACCTAAAGCATCGTTGTCAGCGGTTATAATAACTGCTGTTATTGTGATGATTGAGTATCGTATACTACCGTATTTATGGAAAACTAAAAGTAAATGATGTGTAATTTCTTAATTTGCATGATTTGCTAATTTTTGTATTTAGAAACAGATTTAATTGTCATGCTGTTAACGTTCTTGGTCTGTATTTTCACCCAGATTGAGGTTATGGTTTATGCTGAGTAAAAATAGGATTGGTTGTTTAATATTTTTTTTTTTTTTTTTTTAGTATGGTATTCTATCAGGTATTTGTGCGTCTATTCTGGTTCTTCTATACAATACAGCACGTCCTAGAATTACGTCAGAATTAATAGTAAGTATGATTTCTCAAATAAAAGACGGGAAGTATGATTTCTCAAATAAAAGACGGGAGGAATGGTAAAATCAGATTGAACTATGACAGGGAAGGAGCAGTGACACAAATCAAAGAACTTCAAGAAATTTTTTTTTGTTAATGATATGAAGCATCAAGTGAATACACTTTACAAAATTTATGGAACCAAAAATTGAGAATCTGAATCTCAATTCGCCCATTGTGATTGGGTCCATAAATTACTTCATACAATTCTACTAGTAGTGAGAGGTTGTTTCTAATAACAGAAGGAATTGTTCCGGGAGTGCGTGGGGGAAAGGGCAACCGGAAGTTCGGAATCGGAACAATATGAAATCTTTGTACTATCTAATCTGCACCCCAAATCATCTTGCAGAAAAATCCTATTGGAAATTTTCATATACTGGAATTTGAAACTTTCCTATTAAACCAATTATTCCAACTGGATTCCAATAAAATAATTGGCAAAATCAGTAAACTTTTTCCATTAATAAAATTATTCACATTGGGAATTTTAATGGGATCGAATGAGATTTTACAGCTGGTCAATCATTAGTTATTTAGCGCTTTTTAAAAAAAAATTTGCCCTTCCTCCCAAAACTCATGTTAATAATAGAGACTTTGCGATGCACAAAACGCTAAAAACGTATACACGTATAGACTTACAGAAGCATTTCTATGCGTCTATACGTGTGTACAGAGCACACGTAAACACTAAGTAAAGCTACGTACGTATAGAACTTGTCTGTACGTGTTTACGTGCAGATCCGTACGTATACACGTAAGGAACTGTACATGCGCAGATTTGGTAGCACGAGAAATTCCAGGTCGCCATTTTGTGCCGATCTAACGATGCCTGGAACTTTTAACAAGTTCCAGGCCATTTCATATAATTTAATATTTATGACAAAACAACCTTTGAATAACATTAAAACAACTTTAAAAAAACAATAGGTAAGTGAAATATAGACATTTTAGACGATCGGAGCACATCTCCTTTCGTCTTACGTTTCGAAAAGTCTGTAATAAGTATTCGAAATGGTAGTAAATATTATTGGTAACATCAAATTTTTATTTTTTTTTAGCTTAAATATACGTAGGGTATGGATTTTTCAGGTAAAGCCCGAAAATACCCGAATTCCCCCCCCCCCCCCCGAAACGATTTTTATTAATTCGGTAGAACTCGAAAAAACCTGAAAAAACACTTAACCACGTTTTTATACCTACATTTAAATCATACCAAATGACTAATTATTGGCTGCCTAACTAATAATTTACTATTTTGTTTTAATTTTAACATTAATTCAATTGCCAGAGCCAATTTAATTAAGTAAAAACGTTTTGATGTTTTTTTTTGAAATTTCGCGGCTTTGCAACTAATTTTTTCAGCCAGTTATATTTAAGAAAATTTAAATTTTAAAATTTTGAACCCGATTAAACCGGATTTGGAAAAAATTTCAAACACTCGATTTCTACCCCCCGAATTTCAATTAATTTTCCACCCGAAAAATCCATACCCTAAATATATGGTAATTATGTATTTACTCTTCGCCAAATGATTGTTAACATTAACAAGTGATTCAATCAAATTCAATTAACTTAATCGTGTTTTGATTGGTTGATTTAATTTCATTTTACATGTCCATTATTGGTGCATTATTTGTGGCTCACGATTAATCTTCGATTTTGACAATCAAAATGCTTAGAAATCACAATTTCCAACTGATCGCTTTTTTTTTTTCAGACCATCAATGGCAAACAATATATCTTAATTCGGCCTGACCGAATGCTGAATTTTCCATCTGTAGAATACCTTCGTGCTAGAATATTAAAAGCAACTAAAAGTAACAGTTGATTAATTTTTTTAATCTGTTTTTAATAAGCTGCATTTTCGAATACCATAACTTCATCTATTTTAAAATTACAACAGGAAACGAACGCGTTCCAGCTATTCTAGATGGTGTTTATTTATGCGGTATGGACTACACCGTAATTCAGTGCATCAAAGAATTAATCGAGGAATTCAAAGCACGCAATCAAACCTTAATATTCATCAATTTGAAGAGCAAAATAGTTAAAAAGATCCAGGTATTCGAGCCGAAAGGATTTCTTTACTACGACAGCATGGCTGAACTGGAATCAGCAATGACAAGTAAAATAATTGTGATTCATGTGCCATTTTTATAACATACGTGTAAATTACAGCATTCTGGTATTAAACTTTTTTTCGCAGACGGCGTGTTGATGGGAATTGAACCTGTAGGAATTAGTGTGATTTCTAATGAAAATTCCCAAAATCTCGATATAAATGGCGATCAGCATGATTCTGTTGACGCCAGAAGAGTACAAGCGAACGCATTTGATGATCTTCAGAGAAATAAACAGTTAATAAGTGAAAACGATGATACTGTTGTGTATTTACGAGATTTAAGCGAAAATCGGCAATCTAGATTATGATACATTCATTTTATCGTGTTATAATCAGGAATTGCGGAGATTTTTATAGACATTTTAAGCTGCTATTTAATAATATTTATATATTTCATGTTAAGATTGTGTTTAATTTCAAGGGGTAATCATTCTACAACGATTTTGTGAAGTGTGAATTTGTGTTTTTTGTTTGTGAATAAATGGGTTGTAAATACTCTTGATTTGTAAGTAAAGAAATAAGTTATCATGGTTCAAATTGTAAAATAGCGAGTTAATGGTTTTCATAATCTGTAGTTTTGTAATCAAGTTTTAAAGAAAAAGTTTGGGAATACCCGTTTAATGTAAAATATGATATTAAAGTATTTAATATAACGGATTTATTAAGTTTTTTGAATGTTTTCAGTGAAAGGCTTTCAATGTTGTCCTATTAAAATTTTACTTACCTTCAGAAATGATGATGCACCAACGAAAATTGGGTTGTTTTTCTTTCCATTGACACTTGGAGCCTTCTGGTGGACATTTTTGGAAATCGGTAGTGATCGATCGTTTAGAACGAATTTCTCGATGAATTTGTTTACTTTTTTTTATATTTTCTTTTTTACCATAATTGTAGAATGGCGACAAAAAGAAAAGGTTAAAATTTGCATAACTTGCACACACAAAAATTTTACAATAATTGTGTAACACGTCATAATATCACGTGACGTGTTCGGAGACTTCCTATATATAGGATGTCTATGGTATGTTTTATTGCTTAATAAATAAAGTCTGGTACAAGACGACACTTGCACCTACAACAAATAATACATGGTGGCAGCGGAAAACCGAAAACTAATCAGGCAATAAGAAACGATTTCTTATCAAAGAGGACTACAATACGTCGGTCGAAACGGAATCAAAAATAAACCAAAAAGCCAACAAGAGCTGAATCGATATCCGAGGCAGACAATACAAAGTTCACACAGAATCGAATCACCTGAACAGAGGGGGTCAGTACAATTCAAGGGGTAGGGGTACCCCATGGTGTACCGCAGTGGTGTAGTGGAAATTATTTATTGTTTTAACTATTTATCATTATAAAAAAAGTTGGAGAATGGTTTTTAAATTCTTGTTAAATACTTTATTCAAATTCTTC
>JAQIXT010002091.1:0-12240 GCA_034700445.1 Stenotaenia linearis
TTTCAAAAATAATTTTGTTTGTTTTTTGAAATTTTTTGAAAATTCACAAAATTTCCAAAAATTTCAGAACAAAAAATTCCAAAAATTCCAGAAAAATTCCAAAAATTCCAAAAATTTCAGAACAAAAAATTCCAAAAATTCCAAAAATTTCAGAAAATTGTAAAATTTCAAAAAATGTTTAGAAAAAATTCAAAAAATTCAAAAAATTTCAGAACAAAAAATTCCTAAAATTCCAAAAATTCAAAATTTCAGAAAATTGTAAAATTTCAAAAAATTTTTAGAAAAAATTCCAAAAATTTCTTTGAATTTAAAAGAAAGTTTGAAATTTCTTTTTGGAATTTTGGGAATTTTTTTTTAATTTCAAAAAGAATTTATGGAATTTTTTTGATTTCTTTTGAAAATTCAAATAAAAATTCCAGATAAATTTCAAAAATTGCATAAAAAATACAAAAAATCTAAAAAATTTCAGAAAAAAAGTTCAAAAAATTCCAGAAAAATTCAAAAAATTCCTTTTCATATTTTTTTCACATTTTAACCCTTTTTTTTATTCCAGACTCGAATGGTCGACATATTTTCCCTCGGTTGTGTATTTTACTACGTTTTATCCAACGGCGCTCACCCATTCGGCGAATCCTATCGCAGACAGGGAAACATTTTAAGCGGAGAATTCGATTTAACCGGTTTGGATGTACAAAGTAAAAAATTCCACATTTTTAAAAAATTTTTTTAAAATTAATTTTTTTTTTTTTTTTTTTTTAGAATGGACCGTCGTGTTGCTTTTGATCGAGAAAATGATCAGTTATGAGCCAAAAGAGAGACCGAGTATAAATTCCATACTTAAACACCCGATTTTCTGGGATTGTGAAAAACAGTTGGCGTTTTTCCAGGTTTGTAGTTTTGATGCTGAAAAGTGAGAAAAAAGTTGTTTTTTCGTGAAAACCTTTGTTTTTATGTAAAAGAAATTATATAATGTTCGTTTTAGTGTTAATTTTTGCGAAAAACGATGGTTTTTGTGTTTTAATTAACGAAAAACAATGGTTTTTATTGTTTAATTTACGAAAAACGACGGTTTTCCTGCAAAATTGACGAAAACAGTACGAAAAACGATGGTTTTTGTGCATAATTGACGAAAAACAATGGTTTTTGTGGTTTATTTGACGAAAAACAACTGTTTTCCTGCAAAATTGACGAAAACAGTACGAAAAACGATGGTTTTTGTTGTTTAATTTACGAAAAACGATCGTTTTCGTGCAAAATTGACGAAAACAGTACGAAAAACGATCGTTTTTGTGCATAATTGACGAAAAACAATGGTTTTTGTGGTTTATTTGACGAAAAACGACTGTTTTCCTGCAAAATTGACGAAAACAGTACGAAAAACGATGGTTTTTGTTGTTTAATTTCCGAAAAACGATCGTTTTCGTGCAAAATTGACGAAAACAATACGAAAAACGATTGTTTTCGAGGAAAAATTGCCAAAAAACATTGAATTTTACATAATAATCGCACAAAACCATCATTTTTACCCACAAAAAGAAAAACGAGTCACTACCACCCAAAAAACCTGAAAAAACCACAAAAAAAGATGAAAAAACATGAAATTCAATTCACTTTCTCTTCCAACAGAACGTCAGCGACAGAGTAGAAAAAGAACCCCTCGACGGCAAATACGTGAGAGCACTAGAACGAAACTCCCGTCGAATAATGCCGCGAGACTGGCAAGAAAACATAACCCCAGAACTGCAAGAAAACCTCAGAAAATTCCGCACTTACAAAGGAAGATCAGTTCGCGATTTACTTCGCGCAATGCGCAACAAGGTTTCAAAATTTTCAAAAAAAATTTGAAAATTTCAATTTTTTTCGAAAAAAGTTCCAGAATTTAAGTTTTTTTGGGAAAAGTTTTGATAATTTTTTTTTAAAAAAATTCAAAAATTGAAATTTTTTCCAAAAAAAAATTCGAAATTTGAAAAACTGAATTTTTTGAGAAAAAAAATTTTAAAAAAATTTGAAAATTTCAATTTTTTGAGAAAAAATTGAAAAAAATGGAAAAAAAATTCCAATAATTTCAAATATTTTAAAAGAAATTTTCAAAATTTCAAATTTTTTCAAACAAATTTTCCAAATTTCAAATTTCAATTTTTCTAAAAAAAAATTCCGAAATTTTAAATTTCAATTTTTTTCAATTTTTTTCAATTTTTTCAATTTTTTCAATTTTTTCAATTTTTTTTCAATTTTTTCAATTTTTCCATTTTTTCCATTTTTTTCATTTTTCAATTTTTTTCACTTTTTCAGAAAAACCATTACCACGAGCTCCCCGAAAACGTCCAGACATCTTTAGGAAAAATCCCAGACGGTTTCGCAACATACTTCACCAGTCGTTTTCCCGCGCTTTTATGTCACGTGTACTACGCGATGCAAATATGTCGTCACGAGTCCTCGTTCGTGAAATATTACGACGAAAAATACGAATTCGTCGATTCTTACTTAAATGAATTTAAAAAAACACAAAATGGATGTGAAGAAAATACCAAAATGGCGCCGGAGAAGAAACTGAGCCCTGGTGACAGATTGATGCAACAATTTGAGAAAATGAGCGAATAATTTTATATATTTATATTTTATAAGATTCCCTCTGAGAGGGTGTTTGTACATATTGAGAGAAAATGACGCAATTATGATATTTTGATTTTTATTTTCTAATTATGAGACATTAAATTGTAAACATTGTAACAAATCGCACGTTTCATTTGAATAAATGTTTACTTGGTACGAAATTTTGATTTTTTTATTACATTTTATGAGTTTGAAGTGAAAAATGTCGATTAGCGGCCATTGTTGGATTTTTAGATGCGAGCGGTCGCGTTTCAATGGTGATTTTGAGAGTTTGTGACGTCATTTGGGATCGGTTGTTATTTAGATGTCACGTAACAGAGAAATTACCGGTTTTTAAGCGTTTGAACGTAGTTTTTCACGTTTTTAGCTCTCTGAAGGTAAAGAAAGTGGTAATTAAGTGAATTCCAGTTGAATTTCATCGAATTCGAGGGGGAAAAGGCAAAAAAATTGCAATTTTATTCGAAAAATTCAAATTCTTTCGAAAAACTCGCGAAATTATCACTTTAAAACACAAATCCTTCCATTTCCAGCTTTCAAAACCCAAGAAATGACCAAATTCCACCTCAAAAACCACAAAAAAAAGAAAAAAAACTCATTTTTCAACATCATAAACTTTATTTCCTCACATTCCATCAAATTTTCATCATTTTCCTCAACTCCAACATACAAAAACACAAAAATTGCACAAATTCCACTCAAAATAAATACAAATCTCTAACAAACAACGTTCAACCGACCTCCAAATTCAAAAAATCCTTAATCAACCGCGGCACGCTCAACTCCTCCACAAACTTCTCAACGATCCCACAATTCACCTCGACCAACCTCCTCCGCACACAAAGCCTACACAAACCCTTCAAACACACTGGAGAACTCATTTCCTCCTTCAAAACTCCCAAAAACCCTTCATCCCCCTCGAAACCGCCCCAATCCCACTCCCGCATCGGTCTGGCGCCAGCCGCCATCAACAAAGTGGCGAGCTCCTTATCCCGGTGCTTCAATGCCCAAAAAAGGCAATTCCGGGACTCGGAATCCACAAAATTCGCCGGACATCCGCTCCGGACTAACAAAATGGCGATTTCCCGACGTCCGAAGTACAGTTTGGTCGCTAGATACAGCGGACACTCGCTCCAGGACGATACCCGGCCCAATTTGGCTCCGTTTTCTAATAAAAGTTGGACGAGGTCCAGACGTCGTTCACGAACGGCCACCCAGAGCGGCGATTGGCCGTAGAAGTCCGGTTTGTTGACGTCAGCGTGGAATTTGACGAGTAATTTGACGATCGGGTCGAGTCCGAGGCGGCATGCGGTGAAGAGCGGCGGTTCCAACCGGTCGAGGTGGTCGCGGCTGCGCTGGTTCACGTCGGCGCCATGTTTGATTAGGAGCTGTGCGGCTCTCTCGGCGTTGGTGATGATCGAGAGCGATAATGGCGTCGTACCGCGCAGTGGGACGTTGACGTTGATGCCTGTTGACAGTAATTCCTCGATGGAAGTGAGGTCACGTGATCGGAGGGCTTGATGGAGGTCTACGAAGCTCGGAACTGAAAAAATGAGAGGAATTTTGTCAAACTTTTGCGATTTTTGACGTTTTTTCGCGATTTTTCATCGATTTATCGCGATTTTTCGTCGTTTTACGCGGTTTTTCACTGGTATACGCGTTTTTTTCGTCGAATTTTCATCAATTTTACCTGTTTTGCATCGGTTTTTCGTTTTACTGCCTGACATAGGTCTGTAAGTTGAGCCTAGCGAGAGGAATTTGATTTTTTTGAGTTAATTTTTGTGTTTTTTTTGTTTATTTTTAGCTTACCGATTGGTGACTTGTGCGCGGATGAGTTGTTTTGTTAACTGACATGAGGAACTGGGAAAATATGGAAGGTAATGTTGATTTTGTTGCGTTTATCGACTCGGTTACGCTTCTTTCGTGTCTATTTTGGTCCACTCGTTGTTGAGTGGACGGTGATTGGGTCGTTTCAGCCACATGACGTCATTCCCGATCGAAAACGAATTTTTAGATGCGGGCGTGAGTTATTAGTAAGGAAAAAGGAGGAATTCTGACGTCACGACCGGTTGGTTGGTACTTAGACGAACTGGGTGGGAGAATTGTTGGAAATTGTTGTATAATTTGGCAATAGATGGCGTTGGATGGGGATTTAAGATGGCGCGTGGTTTGAGCGATGTTTTTTCGTGATTTTTGTAACGGAATTGATTTAGCGGTGGTTTTACGTCGTTTTTATTTAAAAAATTATAAAAATACAATTTATATATACAAAATTTTCTCATAAAGTGTTCGAAATATAAAATTTAATTTTTGAATTTTATTAAGTTTAAAATTTCTTTTTTTTAAGCTCACGACCGGAAGTTGGAATCTCCCGACACGTTACGATCCTTCGACAGCGATTTAGAATTTGGAGTTGACGCTAAGGATGACCAATCAGGTAATTTAATCGTTTCTTAATCGTAAAAGTAGAGAAAAACGGGTTTGGCACCGATTCGAGAGAGAATGACGTCACGCCCATAGCCAAACACGCGCGCCGTGTTATTTTCCCGTAGCGTGACGTCACGAAATCTCAAATCGAAAAACACTACGAATCGAGCGGCGGTGCACTCGGCGGGTACAGGTACGCACTGTTTCTCGTGTTCCAAACCGGTGTTTTACTACGAGTCGATAATTTCTCATCGACTGCACTCCGATCATCGATCTTTTTATCAAAATCGATCGATATCTGCAATTAATTGCCATTTTGAGCCATTATGTTAGAAAAAACGGAAAAAATCGATCGAAACTCACCTCATTCAAATTCCCTTCGTGCGCCTTGTACAACCGGACGTAGAAAATGCAAATCGTGCAGGAAAATATGAATAAAACGAAGGAAATCGATGCTAAAACAATCCCCGTTATCGCCAATGCCCTGCGAAGCAAATTCGAATTTTTAGATACAAAAAAATGCTCTTTGTATGGAAAAAAGGATAAATGATGACGTCAAAAACGGTCGGGTGATACTTAGACGCAGGTAAATATGGAAAAAATACTTTTTGTATGGGAAAAAGGACAAATTATGACATAACCCCGCGGGTAAGATGGAAAAAATTGAGTTTTTGAGTGTTTTTAACGGTTTTTTCGGGGTTTTAGCGGGTTTTGAGGTGTGTAAGGGTACTCACCGCTTCCATAGACTGTCTCCGTGTAGTTCGGTGGAGAAAAAGTAGAGGAAAATGAAGGAAAGGATGAAAAGCGCGAATGAAAATTTGAAAATGTTCGAACCGCATTTGACCATGCAACGGTAAGGTTGTCTCAATTTGTTTATAAAACGGAACGATGACCAACACACGCCCATAATTCGATGTGTTTTATCATCTCAGGTGATCGGTTGCATGATTTGATGTAATAGTCTGCGTTTTTAGGGATAAATAGAGAAATAAATGAGAGATTCGGTCTTCCTGGTCGGTGTCAATGGCACGCTGGTGACTAATTACAGGAAGAATCTCTGTGGTTGATGGATTGATAAGCTTGAATGGGTGATTGTATTGAGTTAGGAGGATGTAAATAAGGGTGGGTGGGGATGGGGGTTTGTTTTGTTGTTTTTGGGAGATTTGTGGAGGTTTTTGTAGTTTAAAAAAAAATATTTTTAATGATTTTGTAAATTTTTTTTTGTTTTTTTGAAGATTTGTAGAGTTTTGTGGGTTTTATTTGTGTTTTTGTAGTTTGTTTTTGTATATTTTTGTACTTTTATTGTAAAGCTGTACATATTTTTCACATTTTGTGTTAATTTTGAATATTTTTGATATTTTGTATACTTTTATGGACCTTTTGTGAAATTGTATTTTTAGTGTATTTTCTTTGTAAAAATTTACACAATTTGCATACTTTTGGCATCTTTAGTATACTTTTTGTACATTTTTGATTAATCTTTACAAATTTAAATTTTACACATTTTGTACATTTTTTGTAAAGTTTTGCTCATTTTTACTCATTTTTTGTAAAGTTTTACACATCTTGTACATTTTTTGTAAAGTTCTACTCATTTTTTTCTAAAGTTCTACACATTTTGTACATCTTTAGTACTCTTTAGTACACTTTTTGTACATTTTCAATAAAATTTCACGTTTATTTACACATTTTGTACACTTCAGTACACTTTTTGTACATTTTTTATAAAGTTTTACACATTTTGTACATTTTTAGTACACTTTTTCTACATTTTCAATAAATTATACTCATTTTATCACATTTTCACATTTCCTACACAACAACCACAACAAAACCTCACCAAATCAAACTTTCATACGTCCACTCACCTGAATAAACCACAACCCCATCAAAAATTAACTCCCAACACACACAAAAAACCCACAATCCCCCGCGAAATCCCTCCCAACTTCCATACACACACACAAACACAAATCTCACTCAAATCTCACTCAAACGAGATTCCCCGTTAATCCAAATTAACGGACGCTTCCTTCCAGAAAAAACACAACTTTCCGATGTCATGAAACTACTAATGCATTCCCATCCCATCCATCCGACCTTGGGCCGCACCCATCATCGATTTGCGCGTCATGACAACGCCTAATAACAAGGGGGCGAAGGTTCCGCCATGTTGCCCCGAAAACACCGACTCGACCGTTGTGACGGCGCGGTCGAAAAATGAAGATAAAACGCATTTTCGACGGTTTAAGTGACTCGAATTGGACCGTGACAGCCCCCGATGACATTGAGGGAGGTCAAATGAGAGGTGGAGAGAGGATTTGAGAGGATTTTGAAGGAAAACTAACTACTTGGCACAGTTACCCGAACAGGTATTGAGCGTGAGGAAAAATTCGATTTTTTGAGATTTTTTGAAAATTTTCGATTTTGCTGTGTTTTTTGTGATTTTGATTTGTTTTTGGTGTTTTTTTAGGTGGTGGTTGTGTGGTGGTTGGAGGATTTGAGAGTTTTTGATGGATTTTTGACGGTGCGGAGCAAAAATTTGATTTTTTGATTTTTTTGAAAATTTCCGAATTTGTTTGAATTTCTCGAATTTTTTTTAAATTTTGTGATGAATTTTGTTGTTTTATTTTGTTTTTGGGGTTCTTTTAGGTGTTGTTTGTATGGTGGTTTGAGGATTTTGTGAGTTTTTGATGGATTTTTGAGGATTTTTGATAGTGCGAAGCAAAAATTTGATTTTTTAAAGATTTTTTAGAGATTCTTTGAAAATTTCGAATTTTTTAAGATTTTGTGTTGAATTTGCGAATTAATTTTGTTTCTGGTTTGTTTTAGGTTTGGTTATGTGGTGTTTAAAGGATTTTGAGAGGTTTTGATGGATTTGAAGCAAAAATTCGGTTTTTTGAGATTTTTTGAAAAATTTCGGGATTTTTTTGTCAAATTTTGTGATTTGTTTTTGTTTTTGTTTTTTTTTAGTTGTTGATTGTGCGGTAATTGGAGGATTTGTTAGTTTTTGATGGATTTTGTTTGTTTTGGTCGTCGGATTGAGATTTGAGATGTGGAAACGGATGCGGTTAATTAAGTGGTTAGTTTTTGAGTTTGGTTAATGGTTTTGGCGTTTTTGTGGGGTAATAGGTGTGTGGTGGGTTTCTATGACTACTAATGGGCTTTGGAAATACACGCGAGGGTTTTTGGCCGGTTTTTAAAAGGGGTGATGGGGGATTGTGGGAAAATGTTATTTTGTGTTAAAGAAATGGAAAAATGAGGTTTTTGTGTGAAATATTTGAGTTATTTAGTGAAAAGTTGAAGTTTTTCATTTAAAAATTGAATTTTTTAATTAAAAGTTGAGGTTTTTCACTCAAAAATGAGGTTTTTATGTGAAATATGAGGAAAATGAGGTTTTGTTATGAAAGATTTGAGTTTTCATGAAAAGTTGGTTTCTGAGGGAAAAATTTTGTTTTTATAATCAAATTTTAATTTCTTTATCAAAAATTAAGTTTTTTTCATTAAAAAATTGGGAAAAAATTAAATTTTTCATTCAAAACTTTGAAAAAATTAAATTTTTTCATCAAAAACGTTAATAGAAATAAAAAGATTTTTAAAATTTTTTAAAAAACTCCATTTTCACTATTTTTTCATCAAAAAATTTAATAAAACTCATCAAAAACTTGATAAAATTCAGTTTTTTCACCCAAAAACCAAATAAAAACTCAAAACCTGACACCACATTCAAAAATACAAACAAAACCTCAGTTTTAACCTTAAAAACAAACAAAACCACACAAAAACTTAAGTTTTTAACCTCCAAAATTAATTTTCTCCTTCGAAACCACAGTAAAACCACCAAAAAGTTCATTTTTCACTTCCAAAACTCATTAAAGCAAACAAATTACATTCCCATTAAAGCAAATCACCTTTAAATACTAAATTATTCACAACTATATCTACTTATAACAATTAATAACAATCTTTATCTCAAAAATCATAAAAAATTAATCAAAAAACCAATTTAGCCATCAAAAACTCTTTAAAAATTGACTTAATATAAATTATGCAGTAAACACATTTATAATTTTTAGAAAATTGCTAAAATTAATGGAAAATGGTAGGAATTTGAGAGAAAACTGTAGAAATTTAATAGTAAATAAAGGAATTTTAAAGAAATTGATGAAATTCAGAACTTTAATGAAAATTATAAAAATTTAAAAGAAAGTACAAAAATTCAGTAGAAATTACAGAAATTCAATTGAAATTCAATGCAAATTACAAAACTTCAATAGAAAACTACAGAATTCAGTGGGAATTTCAAAAATTTAATTTAAAACTAAAGAAATACAAAAGAAATTCAGCAAAAATGACAGAATTTCAAAAGAAATAATAGAAATTCAATTGAAATTCAGTAGAAATTACAGAAATTCAATGGAAATTGAATTTCTATAAGAAATAACAAAAAAATTAAGTGAAAATATAGAAATCTAGTGATAATTCAATGGAAATTCAATAGAAATTATAAAAATTTAAAAGAAAATATAGAAATTACTGACAAAAGAGTAGAAATTTAAAAGAAATTATGGAAATTCAAAAGAAATTACAGAAGATTCAATGGAAAGTACAATACTTTAATAGAAAACTACAGCAATTTAATGGATATTCAGTAAAAATTACAGAAATCCAATGGAAATTAAATGAAAGTTGCAAAACTTTAATAGAAAACTAAAGAAATCCACTAAAAATTACAAAAGTAATAGAAAATTACAAAAATAATAGAAAACTGTAGAAATTCAGTGATTATTCAATAGAATTTGCAAGAATTCAGTGATAATTCAATAGAATTTACAAGAATTCAGTGGTAATTCAATAGAATTTACAAGAATTCAGTGATAATTCAATAGAATTTACAAGAATTCAGTGATAATTCAATAGAATTTACAAGAATTAAGTGATAATTCAATAAAAATTACAAAAATCCATTGAAAATTATTAAAATTTAATAGAAAACTACAGAAATTCAATGGAATTCAATAAAAATTACAAAAATCAAATGAAAACACTTAAAATTCCACTACTTCAATGCAAAACTCCATAAATTCCCTAAAAACTATAAAACTCAATACAAATAACAAAAAAACAAATTAATTAAAACTTATGTCTAATAACTTATAAATTCCATGTTAAATATAAGTTAGATTTATAACTCTCTATTATAATATTTAAGGACGCACTTTAATCGATAAAATACATACGCCGTATTTTCTCGTGTAAGTCACGCCTTACAACTGTAAGTAAAACATCCATAAAACTACGAAAACATTTTCAACGCATCGTAACGCTGAAATTCAAAAATAAATATAAACATTAATTATGTACAAGTTTATATAAACAAAATTATAAATTAATTGGTCATCAATAAACATGTCAGCTGTGAAATGTCAAGATTTGCTTTCCACCATTTTGTATTGATTTCCTGTTTGTTTGTACTTACCTTGGTAACAGTTTTATTACTGCTGGGTTTAAGTACAGTTGAGCTGTGTGCAGCAATTTGTCTGAATTTAGGCCTAAATTTGAGTTTTTTATTTTGTTTATATTTTGTTTTTTTCTTAGCAGCCATGATTGTTGTGGATGTAGTGATGGAAAGTGGAAAGGAAGGTTTGATTAAGGTTTGTGTTAATGGTTAAGGATCACTTGATGTTTGTTTTGAGCACTTTTTAGGCTTAAGTGTGTGTGTGGTGCTTGTTTTTTTTTTTTTTTTTTTTTTTTTTTTAAATTTTGTTTGGTTTTGTTTTTTGCAAATGGTGATTAAGGGGGTGGGGACTGAAGGTAAGTTAATGGAATTTAAATTGAATTGGGTTAAGTTAATGAAAATTAAGTGGAATTTTATCAGTTTTTAATGGAAATTTGATGAGGTTTTAATAGGATTTTGTTGAATTCATGTGAAATTTTGTTGAATTCAAGTGAAATTCTATTAAATTCAATGAAATTCAAATGAAATTGAGAGATTTTATGACATCCATGTGAAATTCAGATTTTAATGAAATCTTAAGTGAACTCCTACTACATTCAATGAAGTTCATGTAAAAGTCTACCAGGTTTAATGAAATATTGAAATCAAAGTGAAATCCTATCTAATTTAAAAGAAATCCTACTAGAACCAGTGAAATTTAAGTGAAATTCTATCTGAAAGTAAACTTATGCCAAAACTAATGAAATTCAACTGAAATCCTATCAGATTCAATGAAATTCAAGTGAAATAATACTAGAATCAATTAAATTTTCAAATGAAATCCTATCTGATTCAATGAAATTCACATGAAATCCTACCAACTTCAACTCACATCCAACCAAATCCAAACACAAACCTCAACAACACATCTCACACTCACAACCCCTTCAAACAACAACCCAGTAAATCACCAAAGTTGATTCAACATTATTTACACAATACAAAAAAAAATGTTGAAACGATATAAAAATGTCATTTAAAAAACATTATTTCAACATTTATATTACATTGATTTAACGTTATAAAAAAGTAAATATTTTCATATAAACAAACGAAGTAACGATAAGTCAACGTTCAATGTTGAAATAATGTTTTATTAAATGACATTTTTAACACCGACTTAACATTTTGAAAAATTAATGAAACTTAACTCAAACTCTTCTACTTGCAGGGGGCACAGCCACCATGCTTCCTATTGGGGTACGCATCAAAGTGAGATCAACCACAAACCTGAGAAAAAGAAGCAGCGGTGCAGCAACAACATCAAAACCAAAAAACACAACAACAACAGTCAACAAAGTCCAAAGACAGCACAAGAAACAGTTGCCGGCGCCGAAGAAATTTCTAAGGACAAGCAAAGATAGAGCGGCGAAGAAAGCGAAGAGGGAAGCGAAGAAACAATTGTCGGAAGTAAGTTTAACGGTCGATCGCGATTAACGAGAGACGGCTATTTTGGTTGTAATAGGTGGGTATAGGGCTTAATGTCGCCAGCGGCTACAAAGGTCATACGTGAAAGAGTAAATAGTGTTGCTGAGGTGTTAGGTGTGGGTTATCGGACTTGGGTAGGAACGATTTATAAGTAGGGGTGTGCGATATGTGATATATCGTTATTTCGATACAGTCGACACTGCTTATTGTGATCACGGTTAATGGAATCAATCGGTTAATGTGATCACTTTTACAAAGTACAGACCGGACGGTACTTT
>JAQIXT010002092.1:0-12238 GCA_034700445.1 Stenotaenia linearis
CCTCCCAAACTTTAATACACCCAAAACTCCCATTCCACCACCTAATTTCACCTCCCATTTTTCACTCCCTTTAACTTCCTCATTTTTCTCCACTAAACTGGCAAACTCAACTTAGCTCGACAAAATATGACAAATCCCCTTGTAACATTTTTTCCTTCATTTTCCGCGGAGGATAATCAGGCCGCCTGTCATTTTCAACAGCTTTTTGCCATTAAAAAGTCATTACACCCTTCTCTCGTCACCCCCATTCTTCATTGCACTTTGTCTTCCTTTTTTTACTTTTCTTCTTCAACTAAAATAATTTTAACGGCGCCATTCATACATCAGTGCGTTCCACTGAGAATTAAATTTATATAAAAAAAAAAAAAAAAATTGTTTACGGTGTTTTCTAAGTGTTGAAAAACACTTAGTTTTTAGTATCGGGTTTGGAATTTTTGGCAACGGAGTTGTGAAGTTGATGTGTGTTGTGCGAGTATTCTTGGATTAATTTTGGGTGGTGAGTTGAGTTTGGTGTTTGTGCAGGTTTTGTGGATTTTTGTAGTTTGGGTAGGGTGGTGACAGTTGTTGTTGTTGTTGTTTGTGTGGGTTTTATGTAGGTTTGGGAATTTGTAAAGGAGGATAATGAGTTTGAGGTATTTGTTTGAAAATTGAGTGAAATTCAATGAAATTTGGTGAATCTGAAGTGAAATTTAATGAAATTGGATGGAATTTAGTCAATTTTCATTGAAATTCAGTGAATTTGTATTAAATCTCAGTGAAATTTAGTCAATTTTCACAGAAATTAAATGAAATTTAATCAATTTTCACTGAAATTAAATGAAATTTAATCAATTTTCACTGAAATTAAATGAAATTTAATCAATTTTCACAGAATTTCAATGAAATGTTATCAATTTCACTGAAATTCAATCAATTCGAACTGAAATTTCATTAAATTCTTTGAAATTAAATGAAATTTAGTCAATTGTAAGTGAATTTTAATAAAAGTCAATAAAATCTAATTAATTTGAAATAAAATGCATTAAAATTCAATCAATTTAAACAAATTCAATCAATTTTTATAGAAATCCAACAAAATTCAATCAATGTAACCAAATTTCAACCAAACCATCAACACCTCTCACACAAAACAAACAAAAATTTCCTACTTCACCCATAATTTCTAAAAAATCATAAAAAAATTCAAAAAAAAATTTAACCCTAAGCCTACTTCCCTTCAAAACCCACCTAATGACAATTAAAATGGATTGGCAAACAACAGATGTGTTGATAGTGATAATTTATAATAATGAGAAAAAGTTATATTTAATCCTTATCAGTTGATCAAAAAATGTGGGTAATATCTGAAACATGATCAGGAAAATTATCTACATCATCTCTGTACATACCATGCATCAAAATGAGGGTATTAATCATAAATGAGCACCTCAAGTTGGAGAAATTCAATTAATCAAGTTTTATGCGAACAAATTTAGGCTTTGTGTTGATTTTATTGCTTGGTTGGGTCTGGAAAGGGGTTTATGGGGGTTTTTTGTAGTGTAGGGATTAAGGTTACATGGTTTTTTGATTTTTTTGTGGGGGGGTTTGTTTGAGGAATGGGTTGTGGGGGTTAAGGGTGGGGTTTTGAGTGATGGAATGGGTAAATTGTGGATTATCAGGTTTGAAATGTGAAAGTTTATGGATTTTTATCTTGAAAATGTGATAGTTTGAGGTTATTTAGGTTAAAAATGTGAAAATTTAAGGTTTTTTGGGTTATAAATGGAAGAATTTCAAGTTTTTTAGGATAAAATGTGATAATTTTCTTATAATTTTAGGGTAATCAGGTCTAGTGTGGTGGTAATTTGAGAATTATCAGCTTAAAAGTATGAAAATTTGAAATTTTAAGCTTAAAAAAATAAAAAACAGATTTAGAGCTAAAATATGGAAAATTTGAGGTGTTTCCACCTTAAAAAGTGAAAATTTGTGATAATTCTAAGTTTTTCCAGTTAAGAAAGTGAAAATTTAAAAATCATCAGGCCTGATGTGTGATAATTTTCAAATTATCAGCTTAAAAGAGTAAAAATTTTAGAATTCAAGCTCAAAAACTGAAAAATTATAGAATTTTCAGCAAAACTATATGAAAATTTTATGTTTTCAGGATAAAAATATAAAATTTTACTTCCAACATATATTCCCACCATTTTCTAATTTAAAAAAAACAAACTTCACAATCACACCTCACAGCTGTACCACCACCTGTAGACCAATTAAAACCCCCAAAAATAATTAAAATAATTTCTATTACAAAATCATTTCCCAGAAAAAAATTCATTATAAAAACCAAAATTTAAAATTAAAAAAAAAATTCATCAAAAAAAAATTTAAAAAAAATTTAAAAAAGGCCTAAAACGAGATAAAAATTTATGTGGTGTTTAATTCCTGTGGAAAATTAAATGGAGGCTCAATTTTAGCACTTTGAGTGGCAGGCGAGGAAGAAACAGGTGGTGGGGCCATCGTAGAAGCCCCCGAGGGGGTGTGGGGTGGGGGGGTGAGTGGGTTCCGTTGGGCCGAGCGTCTTGTTCATCAGTCAAAGTCAAGTGGGAGGAGGCTGCGCAGATAAGGCTGCGCGAAGGAGGAGTCTGGCGTCTCATTACTCAATGCCACTTGCACCACACACAAAGATGGCGAAGAGACCACTTTAGCGGTACTAATTACCGGCAAATTTCTTGCTCGCAATTTACACCGGGTTGTGGCGAGGGTTTTGGTTTCTTGTTTGTTTTGGGCGGAAAGGGTTGGGAGTGAGGTGAAATTGTATTAATTCAAAGTGTTTGGGAGAAATGTCGGAAAATAGAAGATTTTTTGGAAAAAAGTGAAATTTTGAAAAAGTGAAAATAACTTGTGTAAAGATGATAACTTGTGTTAAAATTTAGACTTGTGTAAATATTTTAATTTGCAATAATACAAAAACAGAAAAATAATATACAACCCCCACCGCCTCTCAATCAAACCTCACACTCACAAATTTCCATCCCCAACATGAATACCAAATTCACTCTGAAATTATACTTCAACCTTTAAAATTTCACTTAATTCCCAACCATTTGATCCGCATTTCCTCCTAATTCCATTACATCGCATAACTTTTATCCCGAATTACTTTTCCATCAAGAAAACTACACCAGACATAATCTCATTTATTAGGCCTAAGCGTGCTTGTTAGAATGCCAACAACTTGCGCATTAACTCTGCCATCCGACTGCTGTGTGTACATCTGCACTTTGTATACGAACCAGATCTAATTCCTTGTCCGTGAATAAAAACAGACAAAAGCGACGAGCAATGCCATTCTTCTCGTCGTGACTGATCATCTTGCTCCACAAACACCAAATGCTCCACCTTGTGTGCATTAGGAGAATTAAAACTGTCGCTGGTGTGCAAAATGTCAATAAAACAACGGTCTCGCTCGTCTCTGGATACTTCAACTAGTGCGAAGCCCAAGAGTTTGGTACTTCGATAGTGTTGAAGTCATGGTTTTTCTTTTCCTCTTGTTGGTTTTAGTCACAGCGAAGACTGTGGCAGCCATCTTGAATAATCACTTTCTTGTAACTTTATTCGATACAATTTTGGACTTTTTATGGAAAATAAATAATAAAATTGGATTTCATCCATTTTTTGTTTATAAATAATATTTTTTCCTTTAAATTTTATCTAAAATTGAATCGAATGAAACTACAAGCGAAAGAAATTCGGATCGAAGATCACAGGATTACATGTTAAGAGTGATCAACCAAGATGGCTGCTACATACAGACTTTTATTGAACATATACAATCTCCATGTTCTCTTCTCTGGTTTTAGCCATGGCGCTCAACTTTCGACTGCCTGGCATTCATTTCTTTCACTTCTTGGTTTTTGTTTCGTTGGTTATCCACAATTCAATTTCCACACCAAAAATCTAAAACCACGCTTATCAAACATGGCCGTCAAGCTCTATCTGACTCTTCTCCAAAACCTATCTTGTTAAATAACTCACAAAAACTCCAAATAAACTTCAAAAACCTCAACTTTACACATATTTCCCACCCATCCATGTCCTCAAAAACTTGCCAACTCAACTCCCAACCTCCAGACACCCAAAAGTGAAACCCAACACCAAATTCCACCTAAAATTCTTGCAGACTCAACTCTAAACAAGAAACATCAACAAAAGATTAAAGCAGCTGATAAAAACCAATGTTTATGATACACCCTGAAGAAACAACATTCATTATTTAAAGCTTAAGCCTCATATAATCCCAAACCCTTTCAATGGCAATAAAAAACAAAAAAAAATCCAAAAAAACCAAAAAACAGGATTAGGCCTAAATTTTTTTTTTTATTTTATTACTATTTAATTCCCCCCAAACAGATGGTCAATTCCCAAAATCCTACTAAATGCAATTTTTTGTTAAATTCTGTTAAATCCGCCATCTTAATCCTTAGTTTTGTTTGGTCACAATGAAAATGAGAGCTGAAGAGGCGGTTCTGCGCAAACTCGTGAAAATTATGAAAGGTAGCGAAGCTAAACACGTTCCCCTCGTTCGAGGACCCCCCGGAGGGGGCGTGGAAGAGGGGGGTTGGAAATGAGGTGGAAGAAATGGTAAAGATTTACTCTTTCTTGACGCGGTGTGAATGCAGATGCTGTTTCTGTCTGTGCGGATTTGCTGTGGGATTATGGGATAATCCGGTGTAAGCAGCTTGGTGTTCTTGTCGTGAATTGACACCGGTGCTTTTAAGAGGCGTGCGGTGCGGGTTTTGAGTTCGAAGTTTGGTTTCGGTGTTTTTGAAAGGTTTTTCGTTGTGTTTGTGTTTTTGGGTGGAAATTGTTTTCGGCGAAAATGAGTTCGGTTTTGCCGTGAAGGGAAGTCGTGTCTTGTAACTTATAAATTCCATGTTAATCATAAATCTGAGTTATGGTTTTAACTTTTTTATTAATTTTTAAAGGAATTTTGAGGATTTCAAAAATTTTTTTTTTAATTTTAGGAGTTTTCTCAAGACTTGTTTTTTGGTTTTGTTTACTTTTTGTGTTATTTTTACTGTTTTAATAGTTTTTAGAGTTTTTTCTTACTGTTTTAGGGGTTTCAAGTTATTTCTCCAAAGATTTAGGGTTATTTCTGGTTTATACAAATATTTTTTGATGTGTTTCTCAGTCACACCCTCCTCAAATTTTGAGTTTTTTGTAGTTTTCACTTAAAATTTTAGGGTTTTTCATACATTTACCACTAAATTTTAAACTTTTCCCCCTCAATTACCCCCAAAAATTAAATTTCTTTTATGTTTCCCCCTCAAATTCCTTGAACCCCTAACTTTTCCCCAAAATTCCCAAACACATAACCCCCACTAACCACCTCATCAACCCCCCTCACAAAAAACAAACCCCAATCACCAAACTATAACAACTTGCTCACACCCTTCCAGCCATAAAACACAATACATCAAGCACCAGTTCAAACAAAACAAAGCGAATTTGGCCAATAGCAATAGACAAACAGAGGCAAATGGCAGCAACAGATGTCGCTCTGTGTGGCGCTCATAAATTGCCAGTGGTGTGCAGTGTCTGCAGGCTGAGATAGGGAGTGTGAAATTTGTTCTACGTCGACATTTACAAGCGCACATGACGCATTGGCTCCTGTTGCATCTGCTGGCGCTTCTTGTTTACTCTCATATCAATTGCTCATATTCATACGCCGTCGAAATCATAACAAACCATCATAATCTGTTTGTAAACTTGAAGGATGGTGGGAATAAAGTTTGTGAAATTTTTGTTTGTGTGTTGATTTCGAGGGGCTGGGAGGGGGACTTTCGGTTTGGTGAGGGGGTTGGGGGTATTTGGGTGGGGGTGGTGTGAGGTGGTCTTGGTGTTGTGGGGGTTTTGGGGATGTTGGTCGACCGGAAGTAGGGTTTTGGGGCGCTCCGAATTGGATCGATGAGTGAAGATTGAGGGAAATTTGAGTCTAGATGCGATTTTGAGCTTTAAAAAAAGGCATTTCCGGTTTGACCACGGTTTCGAAATTTCGAGGGCACCAAGTAATACTCGTGTAGTTCAATTGCTGGTGGTTTCAAACCCGTGGCTAAACCGGAAGTACTATTTTGCACCGCTCGAAATTGAATCGCCGACCAAATCCCAACCAAAAACGCAATTTCGACCGCTCGTAAAACGCACTTCCGGTCTGACCACAATCCCCAAACCCCATCATCTCACACCCCACCTCCCACACTCCAACCCCTATCCCTCCAACCCAACCGGAAGTCCCATTTAAACGCTTCCCGGCCCCCAAAAAACTTCGTTTACCCATTCATCTATTCCCCATCAATCACCAAAGACCCCAAGCCCCCCCTAACCCCCAAAAACACACTTAACCCCCACCACCACCAACCAACAAACTGAGAAAATGAGTCGAATTCACCTTTACTTTACCTCGTAAACATCTCTCCTTACATCTCTCCATCAACTATAAATAGGTCTGACATCCTCCATGAACCAAACTGAATGAGATCTTTTCTCTCCTCCCCCTCTTAGCTCGTGCTCCAACCACCAGATGTCGCTTCGGGGGTGGTGGAGGAAGCCAAACTCGCATGATTGACATGACAGTGACATTTCTCATTGAGCAATCTGCTTTTTGCGCGCCTAAAACTCTGGAAATCCGAACTGCAAAACACTTCTAACCCACCTACCCCCCCCTTACAAACATCCAAACAAGACCCGTTGTGTGCAACAGAGTAAAGGTCAGTTATTCATCTTGTGGGTGTAGAAAGAGAAGAAAGTGAGGGAGGGAGGGTGATATTGGTAGTTGAGAGACCCCTCGCTGCCACTTCCCCCCGTTGGACATGAATTACAACAAAGCAGTCCCACATGCAGATTACAAACAAAAGGAACAAGAGTGGAGACTGCAGCTAATTTGCATCACTATGCATCATGTCACAGCGACCCACAGATATACAACCTGGGTGACAAAAGGTCATTAACAGGCTTTGCACCGGCGATAAGGATTAGTAGGTATTGTTTCTACATTTTTTTTGAATAAAAATAAATGGTTGTGATATAAGAGGTGAGTTATGGTTGTAATTAGAGATGTTTAGAGAGTAATGGGTGGGGGTTTGGGGGTTAAAGTGCCAAAAATGGCACGAAAACTGAATTATTGATAATTTTTGCGATAATTTTCACGATTCGCGATATTTGATTGTGTAAAGATTTTGAATTGTGTAAAGTTTTTGAATTGTGTAAAGTTTTTGGATTTGTATCCGTAGTAGCCGCTTGCAACCTAAAACTTTATCTAGTCACTCACTCGTAAGCCGACAGCTGTCGATTTAGCGAAAATTATCGCGATAATTTTATGTTCGCGAGTAATTTTATGGACGATTATATCGCTCGACAAACATCATCAAACATCGGCCAACGAGAAACTAAGAATATTCGAATTTAGTCGATAAATTATGATAATTCTAATGGTATTACAAGTGATAATACTCAATTTCCAGCTGAAATTTACAAATAATCAATAAATTCTCCACCACATCACTTCAAATCCCTCAAAAACTACAAATAACTTCCAGATGTTTGTTTCCAAACTTTAAAAACTCCATTTCCATTCCACTCATTATCCACCATTCAACCATAACTTATAATCAACACATTTTGTATTTTTATTCCAACCCAACCCAAAGACCCCCTCAGAGCTGCAAAAAATCCTCACCACATTAATCTTTATGAAACTTCACCAGATGCAGGTGTCATGAACTTGTAAGACATCCTTCACTCTTCATCATCATCATTAATTCGATTCTATACAACAACCCCCTCCATTCAACCCCCCTTATTCCAGCCTTTGGTCAATAAGATAAATTATCTCTTGCTTTTACATCAAAAAAACAAAAAGCAAAAAAAAAATACAATTTTTTCATATTTTTCTCATCAATTTTGACATTTCTAAGTCTGGTTTTATCAAATCCCATCCATCCCTCCTTAGATTAATTGGTCTCATCCTTGTTTATAAGTGAGGAGATATAGACACACTTTTTGCCCACATGCCAAGGTCAGTAGGGGTTGTAATTCATCCTAAATTAGTCCTCCAGGACCCCCTTATTATCTGACAGCAAGAAAAATTGTTGCCCAACAAGAAGCAGCAAAAAAAAGTGCAAAAAATCATAAAAGTTTATTTTTGTTGCACTTTTTTTTACTTTTTTTCAAAAAAAAAATTAAAAAGTCTCTTACCTTGTTATAAAAACTTGTAGTTAACTTCTTCATCTGACAAAACAATCCTTTTATTGATTTCAAATACCTGGAAAAAGATAAAACAAAGTTTTATTATTGCATTACAAGTCTAGAAGCCATAAAAAATGCAGTAAACAATAGAAGGGTGACTTGTAGAAGAGAAAGACATATTACTCCCAGCAGCAACAATGCATGCATGGGATTAATTTTTAATGGTTTCAATTTTTTATTTTTCTTTTCGGATTCGTTTCAATTTTGTGCAAGTCCCACCAGAAGCTGTTGGTATGGATTTAATCTAGTTGTAAAATGGAGTTGCTACTGTTGAAATGTCACATTTTTCCCTAGATGGTGTCTGAGGAAAGGTGGATTGTTCTCACAATTGTGTCACACCTAACATCTCCCTGCAGTGTCTTTTATTTATCTCACAACTGCGGAAAAGGTGATTGAAAACTTGATGTTATCAAAAAAACTTTTCTGGAGATGGAATTCTAAATTCTATTTTATTATTGTTATTTGGGTGTTGTAGTTACCGGATTTTCAAGCGGAGCGAAGAACGGTTAGCCGTACCCAGGTAAAAATATTCTATTAAATTCTATAGATCTTTAACGGAATTCAATGGCATTCTATTGAACTCTATTTAATTCATTATCCTATAGGCTGAGGAATTAAAAAGACTTGTTGATTTTGTTTAATTTCTATTCTATAAAGTAAAGAAAAGTATAGTATTCTATAAAATACTCAATTAACTGAAGTCAATTAAATAAAAAATAACAAAGTTAGAATTGTATAGAAATAAATTATAGAAAGCAATGTATCATTCTATGAAAATATTATATACAACAATTCTTTAGAATTCTATAGAAAAAAGTAGCCGAAAAAGACATAGAATTCAATAGATAATAGAGAGTTTGCGGAGAACAAAACTTATGTCGTATAACTTATAAATTCCATGTTAATTATAAATCTAACTTATATTTAACATGGAATTTATAAGTTATAAAACATAGTTGTTCTCCGCAAACTCTCTACTGACTATAGTTTTATGAACTATTAAAGTTTTATGAACTAATTCTACAGAAATCTACAGAATTTTTTTACTTGGGTTTTGCTTGAATAATTTTAATGAATTTTCTATAAATTTTTTAATTTATGTCAAATTCCTGTAGTTTATTAAACAACCTTGTGCATTTTCTATTAATTTTAGGCAATTTTATTCAATCCCGCTGTTTTATAAACGACCGGGTACGTTTTCTAATTCATCTAAATTCTGAATTTTTTTACACTTCGTAAAGAATTTTCAGAATTCACTGAATAAAATTAAAAGTATTTCCCATTTATATATTTTATAAGTTACAAGTTACAAGTTTTGTTCCGCTAAATCTATTCGACTCCGACTATTCGCTTACCGATGAATAAAACTACACTTGTTTCCAATCCCTGGCAGACTTTGTGAGTAAAAATATTGAAACTTAAATTAATCATGTCACTTAGAAGAATTGCTTGTCACTAGCAGTGACCACTATGCTTGTGACATGTCATGTATGGCCTTAGTTGCTGCTTGTGGCAATAAACTATACATCCAAACAACCATCCATTACCCCATTGATTTCTTGTGCATCAACAACCAAACATAAATTCCTTTTCCCTCCAAATTACAAAGTCATGACCCAGAAGATGAACTGTGGAAATAAAAAACAATTGGAATTAAAAACTTCAACTATCACCATTCATTAGAAAACCAACAAATAAAGCTGACATTAACCATCAAGATAAGGCAGAACAACATCCCTTAAAAGGTCAAGTCAAATGCACCTTCTCTACATTTTATTGAAGCTCAAAGTGAATAAATTAAGTAAAAAATGCTGAAAATCTTTTATTCACTGAATAATTATAAATAACTCAAATTGTAAACACAAATGATTTTATCAGCCATTTTTCACTGTTTGAAGGGGACAAGGACAAGCTGGGGACTGTGCTCACCTAATTTGGTTATGGGAACTCAAATGGGTTTCTGACACAATGAGAGATGTGTCTTAGGGACCAAGTGCAGCTGGTTCTCTGATGGTGATAAGAGAGCCAGTAAGTACATCCATGTTTGCTACTGCGAATTAGTTTTCTTTTTTATGGGATTTCGACGAATTGTCGTCGGAAACAATATACATTATTAGTACTTAATTTAATTATTTTAGGGTTAGTTGACTCTAAATTTAATCATAAAAGTCCATGATGTGATTAACTAGTGATCGAGTGACTAAAATTTAATTTAATGAAATAATCAATTACATTTGATCATAATTTGATCAAAAAATGACAATACAATGAAAAAAGTTCTGAAAATGATTTTAAAATGATCAATATTTTTTATAAGGAAATATTTTGCAAAATTTACTGGAAAGCATCCCCCTTGAATTTGCATGCAAAATGACTAGCCCACTGTATTTGATTTGGTCAGAAATCATCATTATTGTGTAATAAATTTTAATTTAAAGAAGTCACTTTTTTTTACTGTGTTTTTTGTTTTTACTCTTCCAGGTGGTGCGAATGCTAATTAAATCCAGTTCGCTTCGAATGACTGTTGGATCTGATCAGGTCAATCTTAATCAATTGGTTGGTTTTATTCAGGTGGATCTAATAAGGTAAATCTCATCATGGACCCTAGGTCAATTTCATTTCACGTGGATGAAATTAGGTTCGGTAAAATAAGTTCCCGAGTTTGTTAATTTTGCTGGAGATTGAGTTTGGGTTCCGTCATTTTACTTTAACGTGTTTCTCTAAGATCATAGCGCACAACGTAGATGGATTCGGTATGTCAAACTTGTTTAAACTGAAAAATTAGGAATATTCCTTCATTTTAAATTAATTCACATGTCGAATCTCGTTACAATGAACTCCAAGGAACCAGAAAAAACTTTCGTTATAACGAAATCTTCATTCTAACGAGATCCGATTTCAACAATGCCGCTTCACCTATCGAATCAGATGAATAAAGGCACATTAAAGGAAAATATCACTGGCACGATGAACCACACACAAATCCTGTTCCAGTCCTAAACCAGGGACACCCCGATGACTAGCATTCTCTTAATTAATGGTAAAGGGATGAGAAAAGCGATTTACTCACGGCGATGATTCAAAAAAAATTCGCTGTAACAATATTTATTATATTTATTCGAATTTTCCAGCACTCTGGTCAACCCCACCACTTTCCAGTAATAATAATATTTTGAACAACAATATTTAAGTTCCACTAGATTTCCATTGCTTTCAAAGCCGCAAAACAAACCTTCAAGTGGAAAACCAAATACAAATGAGTGTTCGTCCAAACAAAGCACTCATCTTCCATCCACCACCTGCGAATCTACAAATAGAGATTATATTTCATTATGTACTGACCAATTTATCTCACTCCCAACATTCCCAACCCTATTGACCCTTGAAAAAGAGACCAGAAACCCACACAGAACCAACAGATGAGAAAATATCATTGCAACACTGCAGGAGCCACCGAACACAAGAACCCAACCGAGTTTACACGCCATGTTTTGCCAGTAGGCCCACTGTGTGAGACATGCAAAGACAGATTGCTGACGTCAACGGACCAAGGACGGACAGTGCCACCCACAGACTAAAACTGTGACAAAAGAAAAACTGGTTTTTTAAAATTTTTTTTTTAAATAAAAAAAATTTAAAAAAAATTTTTTAATGTCTGCCGGTTATTTATTCGCTTTGGTTGACATTTATACTATATCATGACCACTTGTTGGACCTTAATAGGCTCCATACAGGACTATTAATTAAAGTTTTTTTTCAAAGGGGGGAGTAGGGGAGTTGAAAAAAGTGAAAAAGTCGACTCACGAAAAGCATGAGTGGAAATAAAAAGGAAAATATTTCAAATTTTCCTTCTTTTGTTTGATTTATTACCTGGATTCCATAATGGGAAGAAGGGAAAAGATGATTTATAGGTTATTAAGCTATCTTCACGCTATAATTTTAAAGTTTTTGTGTTTTT
>JAQIXT010002093.1:0-12237 GCA_034700445.1 Stenotaenia linearis
TAAATGTAATTTGTTAAGTAAATGTAATTTGTTAAGTAAATGTAATTTGTTAAGTAAATGTAATTTGTTAAGTAAATAAAGTTAAGTAAATAAAATTCACATAAAATTCACAGAAACGAACCATTGACGTGCATTGGTAGTTTGATTTTGCCATCCAGTGCGCCTACGGATGTGCCTTCCAACGGTAGGGTCACTTAGGTATTGAACTTTCGTCTGTAACTGCAATCGAGTGGTATTGCAATTGAAACGTGAGGTAAGACGCTAAATTCGGAACACTTCTCTGCATTGCTCGGGCTCAAAACTCCTATTCGTTGACAAATTAGCCACGTCGTGAACGAATTGTGAGTGTTGCGTACTTTCGTTTTGTAGAACTCAACTTGGGGTGCGTACAAGTTCGCGTGATTTGCAAGTATTTCCGTAAACCTGTTTTTATTTACGCAGTTTACGTCTTCGGCAATTTCTGCTGAAAAATCCACATCCTTAATTTTATTCCCACTTTTATCTAGCAACGTAATTGAAATCTTCTCTACATTTTTAAGAAAATAGAGATAATCTTCAGCATTCCCTTCATTTTTTTAAAAAAAAATTCACATTATTGAAATTTATTTCAATCTAAATATCATTCAATGTAAATATCAAATCATGTAAATATCAAATCATGTAAATATCGAATCTAAATATCGTTTTATCGATTCGATAAAACGATATTTCGATAAAAAGAGATTCGATAAAACCAAAATTCGATAAAACGATGTCGCGAAATATCGTTTAATCGTTTTATCGAATGACGGTTTATCGAATTACTGTTTTATCGAATGACGTTATATCGAATTATTGTTTTATCGAATCGATAAAACAAAAATTCGATGAAATGACGTCGATAAAACGTCATTCGATAAACCGTCATTCGATAAAACGTACCAGAACCGCAAAAAACCGTGTTCTTACGGTAAATACAAGCTGCGGCTTGTATTCGAAGAAACACTGTAGGTTTTAATGAATTGTGATGAACAATTCCTCCTTCCACATTTATCCTTTAATTAAAGTGTGACCGGCTTCCGAGAGTTCCGCTAAGGGGTACTGAGCGGAGATCTCCCGGTCCTCGGTGCACGAATAAGTGACACGGACTATGGTTCACGTTTAGTGGTTTGGCTTTATTTAGAAGCCGGTGAGCTGCTGTATCCGTGGCTGGTATGTCTCAGTCCCACTCCACTGCCGGAACAGCGGCGGGGCCGATAGTTGGAAATCTCCTTCGACGGCTTGCATCGCATCTCAACCCACGGTGTCAATACTTGCGTCCCTTTCCATCCTCTACTCTCTTAGGGGTTTAGGCGTCGACAATGGGGAGAAGGAACATATGTGTTGCGTGCTCACACGCCGGAAGAAGACTGTTCTCTCCCCAAGGCGCCCCTGACCCCTTTACCCTCGTCACTGGGGTTGGTCACGTACTTCCGGTACACGTGGTGACCACTCCCCTACTGCGTACGACAGGCAGTGCCGACCGGTGGGTCACCGGCGGTCACAAAAGGATTCACTAAAGCTTTGTATTCTGTATTCTATTTTCTGGATTTGTTTTTGTTCTTTAAGACTTTGTCCCCAATAAAAGCCAGATTAATGAGTGAACTAATCACAATCAGCTATAAGAAATAAAAAAACAAATTTACAGTATTCTTTATACAGTTTAATTCAGGTAATAGTTACATGAACAAATATGGAAGCCGGTATAACTGGCCTGTTATACTTATCAACCAAGTGCACATGTCTATAACCTTGTTCGATACTTTGAAAATGAATACAATACTCTCCAATTTTTTCACTTCTTCCTGAAGGCTTATAATCTCGTACAATAAAGTGAACAAAAGCCAGTTGAGGCACTCGTATCAGAAAAGTAAACACTTCATTCCACACTGGGTTAAAACCATTGTTGTGCACAATATTTGTTTTATATGTCTTCCCATCGTCCCAGTGCCCACGAACTTTGACAATAACAAACGGGTCTACAACATCATCTTTGCTTTCATCTGGGCTTGGGAGTTGTTGACCACTAATAATCTGGTGTTTTTAAAGTTTAGTTATAAGGGAGTGAAATGTTTTGTGGGTTTAACTTGTTTTAAAATTTAGTGAATGAAATATTTATCGATATTACCTCATTTACCTTTATGGTAAACATTGCACGTGTGATGACGCCGGAAGAAATCATGCCTTCGTCGTAAATTCCTGAATAATAGTTTAAAATGATGGTTAGAAGGGGCTTGTAGTTGTTTGAGATTAAGGGCATTTGAAATCTAACTGGTTAGTTATTTTTATCTTGAAGCCATTTTGACATTTCAATGTTCGACATGTTTGCATTCGACATTGCGTTTCTTCAAACATTTGACGTTGTAGCTACTGGCAACCATAAAACAATACCTCATCTCATCTCAACATTTTGTCCATATATTTATAGGCACCCGCAATGGGGGTTCGAAGGGGCTGGCCGACCCTTCCTCCCGGCCAATAAATCCCTCACCCTGCAGACCTCTCAGACTTACCTTGGACTAAATAGGCAAAAAATAATAAGAAACTACTCTAAACAATATATTTTATAATGGAATTTCAGGTTAAAGGGTCAACTTTACACTTTTGAAAAGTTCAGCTATTTTAGTATTAGAAAAATCAGCGGTTTCAAATTACATAATTACAATTGTTAATTTAAAAAAAACATTTCTTAATGTCGCGTCCTTTGCTCACCATGATGCCTCACAACTCACTCATTTACATCTCCCCCCCAAAAAAAAATCCTGCGGGCACCCATTTATATACCATTCAGATTTTCAACATTCTGTGGTGTGGACCCATTGCACCGATCTTAGTTAGCGCTAATTTTAATTTACTACAAATTAACAAAATACTGTAGGATTAAGATTAATACTGTATTTAACTGGGATTTGTGCAACCGACACGTCCAAGTTTGGTTCACCATAAAATTCAACTAATTAATTTGTAAACTTTAATACCTTTTATTAAAAATGATGGCTTCAGCACATACCCACACTGGCCATTTGCCAAAAACTGCGCTCTATTATACATCATTTGTTTTCCTGGAGTTTGGTAATTCAAAGCGACTGAAATTCAAAAATAACAATATAAAAACTTAGGAAGGAAGGAAGGAATGCTGTTTAAGGTCACAAGCAACTACAAAAACTTAATAATAAATACCATTACCCATATGACACCCAGCATTCCACAAAGGTACTGGGTCGTAGTTACTCGAATCTTGCCGTTTACCAGACGGGTAAATGCGAATCAGCTGTCTTCGATTATACTGGACAAAAGTCTCAATGTCATTCAGAACTAATGAAAGGGCTTTTGCTTCTGACAAAGACGACATTTCATACCATTTTCCTATCAAAATAATTCATTTAGTAATGAAAATTGATAAACAATTGAGCAAAATACCATGTTTCTTTGAATAGTCAAAACTGTGAAAATGAACAGCAGTGCAAATATTTACTAAATCTGATAGTTCTTGTGCAAGTTTCACTCTTTGAGCCTTTAATGAGACTTAATAATTTAGTTTACTGCTCTATTGTACAGGGGTGCTAAAAGTCTGGAATTTCTCAAATATCATTAAAAGTGATGTGAATACCAAATGTGTCTGATTGTAAGACTCTAGGTCTTTATTTTCAGTACTAGCATGGCTAAAATAGTTAAAATTTTGATTTCATTTTGATTAAATTTTGATTAAATTTACTAAAATTTTAATCAAAATCCAGTTAAATTTTTGGTCAAAATGATGATAGACTTGGTCAGTCTCTCTTTCTGATCAATCTTGTCCCTGGTTTAAAATTTTTCTAACATCAATGGCAATTGACTACTGTAAGCGCACAAGGCGAATGAACCGGCTAGTCATGTGACTGCACATAAATCTGATTATTTAATTAGAAGTATGGGTTATTGGAGGTAGAGAGATACTAAATAGTCATCTATTAATTGTTTTCAGTCCATCTCTTCCTTCAAACACCCATATTTTTAATTGATTAGATAGATTTAAGGCATAATCACGTGACTAGCCAGTTCATTCTCCTGGTGTGCTTACAAGTAGTTTAACAAGGAATGTTAATTCACATTCTTAGTTTCTGAGATTGTTGTGATTGATTTAGCATAATGAGGGTTTTTTTCACTTTTTACAAAGAAAACAATGAAATAGGCCACAAATTTCAACTTGCAACCTCCACTCACAAATTTACATCAGAGTGTCTCTACCGAGACCTGTATAGTGCCAGTCATCATAATCATCTGGAAGACATATAGTTACATTAGCTAATTAATGACAACAATTTCAGAAGTATTTGAGAAGAATCAAACTATCTAGCCATACAATCAGTATAAATTAGTGTCTGTGCATACTTTCTTCTTTTTTTTCCATGGTAACCAATTCTTCTTCACCTTTGATATGCTTAATTTACGAGTGACCGAACTTGTCGATTCTTCAACGGCTTCTCCAGGTCGACCTTCGTCGTCGTCTTCTGAATCTGCTGAGACGGTTTCGTCTTCCTTGTGCTTCTCGGAATGTTTTTTGTTCTTTTGGAAAGGGAATTGTAAAAATTTTGTCACCTTGTTTGCTTTAAATTAAAATACCTTGATGATTATTTTTTTCTTTAAGTAATTTGGTGATGGCAAGTTGGATAATTCACTGGCAGGTTCTGTGTATAGTAAGTCTCCTAAAATTGTCTGCAAATGGTTAGCGAGGATTTTCTGTTGATCTACACTCAAGTGGTTTTCTAGGGAAAGTATTACTGGGTATCTGAAATGATAAAAATGATGTTTGAAAAAATAGCAAATGTGACTGAAATGCAAGAATCAGAGAGTGAAAATTAACTCTATACGACTATTGATTTTGCATGTCGAAACAGATGAAAATTTTGTGATTTGCAATAAGAGACGCAGGATTTATTCAAAGAAATACGATAATTATTACTTTCAGGGACAGTTGTAACAACCTCAGTTAAGCTTTAATCACAGTTTACCCTACAATGATACCATTAACATGGTAATCAAAGCTTATACAGGTCGAACCTCGTTATTACGAACTCGCTTATTGCGAATTCCTCATTTTAACGAATTTTTTTCAAAGTTTGGTTGGATTCCTATCCATTCATTCAATGTTAAAAAATTCGTATATTACGAACTCTCGATATTGCGAACAGATTTGACGGTCCCTTCGAGTTCGTTATATCGAGGTTCGATCTGTAGTCTAAACTGAGATTGGTACAACCGGCCTCATAGAACTCCACTTACTCAGAAGTAGCGAACGAGTATGTCTTTATGGCATCTGTCAGAACATCTTTCAACAGTATTTTCGAAGTAAGAGTATATCCATGATAAATTATAGGTTCAGTATCATCTCCATCCCAAAGATCTACTATTTAGAAACTTATTTTACTCTTCCACAAACAACCTTTTCTCTACTTCTCACATTCAACACATCGACATCCCATTTTCAAGGCCCTGATGTAACCTTCAATGCTACTTTCTCCTGCTAATTGATCTGCCATTAAATATCTAAGAAAATAAACAAACAGAAAGTGATGTGTGCTTTTAAATAAATTTTAAATAGAACAACTCACGTGTTGTGAGATGATGCAATGTAATAAAAACTTAACGGTTGATCCATGTCTTGAAAAACCTTACGATGATTTATATTGAAAATGTCCATATCTTCTGATAAAAGAAAACTTTGGAAACCTGTGAATTATAACGAATTAAAAGGACAAATTTTATAAATAAGGCAGTGACCTTCAAGACTCATAAAGGACCCAGTTCTTGCATCAGATGGTTCGTAAGTATTGATGAATTTCAAAGCATGCGTTTCATTCACGTTTTCCAGCTATAAAAGATATTGGTTAGTTGTGGATTTAAGAGATAAAAGGACTTTGGTTTACTTTTTGTTCATTTCTTATGAAAGAAAGAAGCTGACTTGGGTTCAGAAGGTCTTCGCCATTACTGTATCTGTTGAAATGGTAAATGCATGTTTTTTTTTTTAAAACTTAGTGTTTATTTAATTATGGTAATTTAATAGTTTTCAATTTTAGTTGTTGGTTAAAATCTTGTGTTTGCCTTAATAAGAAAGTATTATGCAAGTCCTTGACTTATAAGCAATTAATTCGTTCGACGATTTTGTGCATCAGTTTATCCTAGTGATGCATAGGGACGTTCTACAAAATCCCACAAGAAATTTAATTTTAGGATCATAAATCCTAAGAAACGTAAAAGAAATTTAGATTCAGATTCTTAAATTCTAAACAATTTATATTTTTCTGGTGGGATTTTAAGAAATTTTAAGTACCAGCATATCATACAAGAATTTTCTGAAGAAAAATATATCTTCTGGTATAAAGTCGTGTGATGTGACAGCTTCCAATGTGGAATTTTTATGTATAGGCAACTTTGAAATACAGTCGGACCCGCTTATAGCGTCAATCAAGGGACCGGGCTTAAATTAACGCTATAAGCGGGTTGACGCTACAAGCGAATCCGCTTACAGCGTCAAAGTGTTGGCCGGACCGCACCAAACGTGACTCTATAAGCGGGTTGACGCTATAGCCGAGGTCGCTACTGGCGGGTCCGACTGTAGTTTACAATTTATGTAAGTAAAGGACTTACAGCAATATATTGCATTATTGCACTTCTGTTTACAAATACTTGTAATATCAAAACCAGTTTACTTGTAAAATAATTCGTTCAATTCAGTTCTCTCTTTGAGAAGAGCATAAAATATTGAAAATTCCTCTTCATTCAGCACAGGCACACCCTTTCTATTATTATGCATTACAGCTGATTTCTGAAAATAACACCAACAACACTTACGATCATCGACCGTTGAGGATCCTCAATGATTTTTTAAGACTACATACGTTAAACAAATACTTAGCCTGCTTCTTATTCATATCAACATGCAGATTATCGAACAATCCCAGCACTTCTTCAAAAGACAAAGTCCCAGATTTGGTTACATCAGCTTTTTGGAAAACATTTTTTAACCATTTAGAAAATTAAGGAAAACATTAGTAAATATATCTAATCTGAATTTACGTAGAAACCAAAGGAAAGGATATTTCTTGTACAAATCATTTCTCTGTCTCGAGTTCTTAACAGCAATGAAATGGTTCAAACCAACCACCCATTGGTTACAAATCCTTTCCGAAGGACACATGAGGTCTAATGAACGATAATCCTGACCATAAACGATGGAAAAACAACAATTTTCTTTCAATTCTATTTTCTTGTCCAGTTTATCCTTTTCTTTATCCATTTGTTGCGACACTTTATTGAACGTATCTGTTCGCCAACCTTTTCTAACGTCGTGGACGTCGTTTAATTCGATTATCTCCGGCTGTTCGATAATTTTCTTCGATCCTTCATAGGTTATGCACTCGGTTTCCGAGTTGTAGAAGAATCTTCTTTGGTATAGATTGCTTATACTTTTGACTTTCCATAACTCAGAGCCGTTTTGAATCGTTTTCTTCGCATCTTCGATTGATTTCGTCGATGAAGGTGCTAGAGTATTGACTTTAATTTGTAAATTATTAATTGTTTCGTGTATTTGAATTAAGTGATACAACCTGTAATGAATTTGATTTCTTTCTTAGATGAGGTTGACGCCATTTTTTTATTTTTTTATTTTTTTACAATGGGTGTGTTGCATTGTTTGTGTTTTGTATAATATATTGTTTTAGATGACAGGAAAGGAAATAATAACTTGTTTTTTTTTTTTTTTACATATTTCTTTTAAAAAAACAACTTTCATAAAATAAATGGAATTAAATGGGATGAATCACAAAAAAAATTAAAGATGGACATGATTAAAGGTATCAAGAGTGTATATATATATGGTCCCAGGTAGCATTCCTGATGCGTCATAATGCTGTCTGTAAAACTGACATTCAGGCACCCAAAAGGCGTTATAAAATCTGTCCATTTCACGATCTTTACCCGCCTTAATAATGTCATAAAGACACTAGTTTTCTACATGATTTGGATACCTTGGACATCTTTATGACATCATTAATACGATATCATTTGCACATCATTTGGACTGGATTATGATCTCATTTTGGACGTCATTATGACATCAGTTTTGAGTTTTCTGACACCATTTGGACATCAGTGAAAAAATGAATGGAAAAAAATAAAAATTTATTTTCAATGAGAGGAGGTATGGGGAGGGGGATAAGGGCTCTGCACAAGTACATAAGCCTAAAAATATGCATTTCTTATGATTTAAGACATGTCTCACTTCTCCATTCTACTACTTAGGTTCGGCAAACGTCGACATGCAGAGAATGAATCAGTTGTTGCGACTTCAGTCGCCGGAAGGATTCTCCCTGCAAGGCGTTTCCGTACCTTACTTTATACCTGGATTGGTCACTTACTTCCGGTCATGAGAGTACAGTTGCTGACCAATCCCCTAGCGGTACAACAGACAGTGCCGATCGGTGAGTCCCCGGCGGTCACACATGTATAGTCCTTATAGCTGCTGGTGACATAAAGCAATATGCATACATGTTTATCTAACCATTTAATCTGCTTAGCTTGAGTTAATAGATAATTACATGGTTTTAGAGATTTTGTGAAACCAAGTCCACTAACAACGTATCCACATACACTCTCATCAAAAAAAGTATAAAAACCTTTGAGGTACGAGAATGAAGACATCATTTGTACCTTTAAAAGTATAAAAATGTCTCCATAGACATACCTGTTTGAGTTTATGTACCTTTTTTACTGAGTGTATATATAGTCGTACTATGTAGAAACATTGTTGTACTGACTATGTATGTATGTTGTCATTTGTTATACACTCAAAGTACTATACCCCAGTGGTACATTAGGCAAATATACCCCAAAATACTTGCAACAAGCATTTCTATATGCCTATACTGTACATGTACATGACACAAATAATCACACGTAGAATTTGTCTATAAGTAATAAATCTACGTTTTAATGTATAATCCACACACAGATATGTATGGAATGACGAATGCGCTAAATTAAGTTTTTTATGTGAGGTAGCTATCATTTTTCATAACAAGTATACATTTAATGCACTACTTGTATTGTTTACAATATTCTTTTAAATAACATTTCTTCGGTTTTACAAAATATTATTTATTTTATTTTTATTTTTTAAATTTTTCACATTTTTTTTTTATTTTTTTTTTTACACATTACATTGTTAACAATTATCATAAAAAATTACAATTAAAATATAACTTGAAGTGTTGTTATCTGATGTTCCACAAGATAAATATGATTATATCAAAGCAAAAAAACCTGAACTTGCTAAAAATAATATTAATTGGGAGAACAATGTGCCAGATGCGTAGAAAATAGATACTGCAGGTCATTGTGTCACAGTAAAAGGTTAAAAACCGAAAGCTTATTGTTTAGAAAAAAAATTAAAACAGGTGGCTCATTATGTAGTGAAAGGTTGCATCAAAATTATTTGAGATTACTTGATATTCAAAAAGTTTATATAGTGGATTTAACTTCCACTCTAATCAAGCACTAACAGAAACACTAAATAAATAACCACAAATCTTTGGTGGCTTCTTGCATTGCCATAATGACTCTTCAACCTAACGATATGGAGAAGAAACGAAGTAATGCAGTTCTTGATGAAATAATAAAGTCTTTAACAAATGACTTTATAAAACCAGAGGGAGAAATGAAATTTGTCTCGATGAAACTCAAAGAGGTAAATATACGTTTCATTTTCCATGCGAAAAATTATATATGGCACAATATTATTGTACGTTACATATTGTAATCCATACCTAATCACATTATATCTATCCCATACATAATTTTTCGTATTTTATTAAGAATTTAATTTATAACTTTTGCATATAACCAATTTTTATTTTTATATAGTTATTGGATTATTACTTGCATTACGAAAAGACATACTACGGTCCTGTTTTAATCAAACTGTATAAATCGTTTTGTAAAGATGAAATTGACGAAAAAGACATTTTTCTTGCTGAAGTGTTAGCATGGTGTCTTGACATAGTAAAACTACTGCAACTTTTTTTTTGTGCATTATTTAAATAACTTTTTTTTTAAAGATAATCATTTCTATTATGGTAGCAGATGACATTATGGATCAGTCATACACTCGAAGGGGTAAATTATGTTGGTATAAAAAGGTATAGTTTAAATTTTATTTTCAAATAAATTATGAATAAACAATTTTCAATAGGAAGGTGTTGGCTTGAGTGCCATAAATGATGCTTTTTCATTAGAAGCGTGCGTTTATTTCTTGCTGAGAAAATATTTTCACCATAAGCCATATTATGTAAACCTTGTCGAATTTTTTCATAAGGTAATTTACAGATTTGTAGACGTTGGGTGTGCAATCAATTTCATTAGTTAATTTATGAAATGATGTAGGCCAATTAAAGGCTTGAAAACGTCCCTTACAGTACCGCACTCGTAAGGCTTACATTGTAAATGTGTGAACCATGAAAAATTTTTTTTTGAAAATTACTAGAGAACCTGTAGAAAACTGCAGTTAACGTCTAGACTTTTTGGTATATATGTATGTACTTTACCACTAAACCCCCCCCCCTTGGGGTTTGAAAAAGGGCTCTAAATGCCCACATCCCCCTGAATCCATTTCTGGCCACAAAACACTAAAATCCACACTTTGATTTTTTTGACTGAAAATAGAGATTAGGCTTTATGATAAATGATTAATCTAGCTTATCTAGCTTATCTGTTGTCTACTTATACAACAGAAATAAAACTATAATAATTTAAAATAAGATCAAATAAGATAAACTTAAAATGAACCAATGAAAATTTTTACAGCTCGACTAGTAAAAAGAAATGATTGATGAATTGAATTGAAATAATTGTACAAATAATTAATATTTAACATTTTTTAGATCATGCACCGAACTATCGCAGGACAGTCATTAGACTTAATGACCGAAACAGGTGAAAAATTAGAATTGGAGAAATTCACAATTGACAGATTCAACACCATAGCCAAATATAAAACTGCGCTTAATCCATTTTGCTTTCCAACTTTGGCCTTGTATATGGCTGAAATATCAGACCCCAAAATTCACGACACATTAAACAAAATGTTTATTGAAATGGGAATATTATTCCAAGTGCAGGTCACATTTTAAATTTGATCGATATAGAGATCGCCCATACTTACTATTTTAACTTCACTTACAGAATGATTATGATGACTGTTTTGGTGACACGAGTATCACAGGTAAAATTGGCACAGATATAGAAGATGGAAAGTGTACTTGGTTTATTGTTAATGCATTGAAACTCGGCAATCCGAATGATGTGGCCATCATTCGGGAAAATTTCGGGCGCAATAAGCCAGAATGTATCGCTAAAGTGAAGGGTGTGTATGAGAAACTTCAACTTCCAGCTCTTGTCAAGAATTACACAGACGAGAAGTATAAATTAATGATGAAATTGGTTGACCAACTCCAGAGTGATATAGCGACAAATATAATTCTGGAATTAATTAATATCATATGTAAAAAAAAGCTTTTTTATTGAGGTAGCACAGCAAGCGAAGCTTTTAATTCAGATTATTTTGCACTTTTTATCTTGAATAAAATTTTTGGTGTATTTTTTTATGTTAAAATGGAAATTTGGTTCTTCCTGACCCTAACTATTATAACCCTTTTCAAACTCAATCTAAACCTATTTATCACAACTTATTTTTAAGGGAAAGTTTCTATACTGTAAAAGTGTAATAAAGAAATTTTGATCTTACTTTGTCTTTTTAAACTTTTTCTTTGTTTTTTACTAAGAGTGTAGGTCAAAGAAAAAATTAAGTTTCTGATTAATGGAACTGTTTGACGTGTATTGGAATTTCTGATATGTACATATCAGTGTAAATTCCAACAGCTCCCGCAAATTGCTTTGTAACCGGGGCAGGGGAATCCCGCTGCCCCGCTTACTCAAAGGCTTGACCAAGTCCCCAGGTGTGTCACAGCTGTTGCGACACACCTGTTTGGGTCACGTGACCGGCCTCCGGGCAAGTGACCGGGATAAGGGGGACAAGAGTTGCATGGGTCGTTCACCAGCCACGGTAGGGTGAAGACGTGTGGCTTGGGTCGACCTCTGGTTACGACCATGACGTCCGTACCCCGAAGGAGAATGGGTTGAAGAGACATTTGTATCAGGAAAGTAACCAATGTTTCAGGGCCTCGC
>JAQIXT010002094.1:0-12234 GCA_034700445.1 Stenotaenia linearis
TTATTTTATTTTTATGTGTTTATTTTATTTATATTTGCTTATTTTATTTTATTTGTTTATTTATTGTAGCATCTATCGCATCAGTTGATGGGATGCTGTCTGGACCAGGAACACCAGCAGAAAGTAGTCAAGCATCAAACGATGCTATTTTACCTTCGTCGTCAACGCCTTTATCGTCTATAATATCGTCAACCCCAATGCCAGCCAAGCGAGGCAGAGGTCGACCTAGTAGCCACGAAATTGCATCTTTACGACGGAAGGCAAAATTAGAAGATGTAAGAAAAATTATAAACGAATTTTAATTTTATTCAGGTTTCAGTCGTTAAATATTGAAATGAAATGGAAAATGACTGAAACGTGATTAAAATTGGGATTTTTCTTGGAATAATAATAATGAAAAATGTTTTTTTTTTAAAGTTAATTAAGCATTGTGAAAATGAAGAATTAATGGAGACCGTGTTACCCCGACTGGCTGAAGTTGTGAGCATCTGGGAATTTTTGCTGATGAAATGTGAAAAAGGATCACCAACTCGAACCTCGATTCCTGACATTTGTAAAGAACTTGAATTATTAATCAAACAAGCACAAAAAGTTGCGCAAGATTACATGACATTGGTGCCTGACGACCCTGCAGAAAATAATGACAATAATAATAACAGTTCAAAATATGAGGTTGTTTTTCAAGTTTATATCTTTTATTATTTTTTTAAATTTACAATTCTTTTTTCGTACTTTCAGTTGACAAATAATCATCTGGCGGCCATGTTAGGATTATCAGTTGGACGATATAATGTGAAGGAAATGCAGAAACCAGATGTTCCGGTATTTCAATATAAGATGCTAACGAGCGATCCCGCCGAGATTAAGCGGAGTCAGCCAACACGCAGGACCATAGAAGTTGTTGCTGCGGAAGAAATTGTAGTGCCATCACCGAGTAAACGTAGGAGGATTAGCACAAACGCAGAAAATGACACTCTTTCAAAATCATCAGCCGAAATCAATGAGACGAATATCAATTTACTCCCGATGGAGATTTTGCAGGAATCACAAGAAGATTCCGTTGACTTCGTACCGATTGGAACTGTAATCCCTAATTGCAATAATGGGTTCCAAGACAAAACTGATAAACCTACTGAAAACAATGCAGTAGCTGAACCGTTGCCTTCAGAAAATGTTGAAGAAAAAGTTGTGAACGATAAACCTCAGGAATTTGAAAGTGTGGAGAACATAACTGAGGTTGTTGAAACTGCATTTATTAATCCGAATAATAACGAAGAGACAACCGATAACAATCAAATAATGACTGAGTTCACAGAGGAGGTTAAAAGCGATAAAACGTCCCAAGGAGAAGGGGAAAATGAAAACTCAACGAGTATATTTTTAGCAGAGAGCGAAAGCAGTAAAGTAATTAACCTTAGTGAAAATGGTAACTCGCAATACATAACCCTCCAAGACGCCAACGGTCAAACGATTCTCGGCCAAGTATTATTTCACAGAAATGAAGATGGAGAAGTTGTCAGACAAGTCATGATACCGGAAGGACATGTGTTAAGTAACAGCCAGTTGGAAGGTTTGGCTGAATTGCCGGAATATTCAGCGAATATTATGCCGCAGAATGTAGTGATTGTTCAAAACGGAGACGGTACAACCACCACTGTTCAGTTACCATCAGATCAAAGTTTCCCTTTGGAAACTGTTGAAGCACTTCTGGCAATGGATTCCGAACCACAATCTTAAAATCACTGTCATCAGAAGATATCGCCAACTCCTTTTTTCATTTAATGTAATTTGTGAACATTTATTTTAAAATTGTTGGTAGTTTTTGTCAAACTACTTACACATATTTCTGGTGTTGTATAATTTGTCCGACAAAAGGCACGTTCTAATGTTGCAAAATTTTTTTTCTTCTTTTTTGTGAATTACAATATTTTATAATGTGCCGAAGAAACGAGTAGCTGAAGTAAGGCGTAATTTTCGATGTATTGTACACCTTTATTTCATGTGCTGCCAGTACCTATTTCAAGTTAAATATTAAACATATGCAAAAATTTCACATCATTAACAAAAATATCATTAATTCATTACTATTTAAAAGTTGTAATACTAATCATGCGCTGAAATTTTTGTCATTATTTGTAGCAAACTATATAAACGTGTAGCAATGCAGTCATTTATACTTCAATAATACACATATATAATCTTTTTTTAAAGGAAAAACCGTTGTAAGTAGTAATTGCTTTTCATTTACAATAAATCTTTATTTACCATAAACACTAATTTGTTTAAATTTGTTCAAAAGTTTAAACATAAAGGAGAAAGCTGTTAACTTGCATGTAAATTTTTTACGCCACAAGGCAGCAAATCGATAGCGACGTCTATCGTCAAAATATCCGGCGGTAACTTTAATAGTTTTGTCCAACGGCTGTGGTATCGGTATTGCTTTTTTCTTTTCGACAGTTGCAATGGCCGAGGACGACCGGAACGACGAATCTGGAATTAATATTTCGTGTTGGGACGACGTTGTATTTCAATACAATGAAGATACAATAACAAAGACCTTCGGACTGTGTTCGTACGATTGCATGTTCGAAGCGCAAACTGTAGCAATTATCAATTCAAATAGCTCTGTATGTTATGTGGTTTTTTAAATATAAATTTTATGTTTGCAGCTAATAGTTATTTCTCGCAGGTGAAACGAAATCCTACCGTCAAAGCTGCCAAAAATAGGGAGGAGATTTGCTTGGCTATTGATCGTAATTTCTATATATTTTCCGACAATTATTGTGAACTAAAGTTCTCTTTACGAGCAGGTATGAAATGTGTTGTTATCAGTGAAAATTTTCATGTTTTTACTAATTTTTCATTTCGTAGAGTCCGTTATTGAAAGCTTTGCCGAAGCTGGAGATTTTATTTTAATTGGAGAATCAAATGGAGAACTAAAATTAATTTTTACCCCATTATCGCAGACTGTTTTATCAAAAGTAAGTTTAAACTAAAAATTAAAACGACGATATTTGATTTAATGCAATTATGATTTCAGACTTTGTTTACTTCGGGTTTTAAAGAAGTTATATTGACGCGGAAGGATGACGAACTGTACGAAGCAATTATATGTAGTTGTGATAATGTTGTTTACAGAATATTCAATATTAATCTTGATGCAATAAGTGAAGGTATTATTGAGATTAATTTTTAGTCATTCGGTTATTTCATTAAATTATTAATTTTTTTTGCTTTTTTCTTAGCTTTAAAATTAACTGATACCGCACGAATTCGTCAATTGTGTGGTCAAATCGAAATTTTGGATGTGTCGAATGAATTTTCAGATGGATTTGTGATTGAACACTATAATACATTCACAGATGTTAATCAGAACTCATCTCTTATGTTAGCTGGTTCTGGTTCTGCCGTACTGAAGATAAAAAGTGATTGTGAACAACAAGTTCTTGAAAATGATATTTTTAACAGTAAGTAATATTAGTAAATTAAATAATAGGGAAATAAAAAAAATGATATTATTTCAGATGCATGTTTACTTAAGTCAGAGATTTCAAGTGATGGTCGTTATATAGTTGTATTAGATTCTGAGGTGAGACGAATGTCTTCGACCTTATAGTCCACAATTATTGAAATTATTGTAATTTTTTTTCTTTTAGAACATTTTGCATTTTTTGTGCGCACGTTCGCTGTTAGTTTTAAAGTCATGGTTTCACGTAAAAATTTCTGATTTTATGTTTTGGGAATCGCCCTCATTAGGGTAAATAAAAGTTATTTTTTTATTTTAATAATGCAAATCATATTTGAACTTATTTTCCAGATCTGATTTTGATTCTGATACTAAGTTATTAGTGTTGACATTGCCGAGTGATAATTTTTCTTTTTTACAAATGTACAATTTTTCCAATTTCGAAATTGTTTACACTACACAGTTGTCTGAATTTTCTTCTTTTGTACACATGTCAGCTCAACAAGTCAGTATCAAAAATTACTACTTTGATTAAGTTAGGAATTCTAATTATGCTTTTTATTACAGGAAAATTTGTTCATATTAGAAGGTATTGTGAACCCAGAAATGTAAGTCTTTTTGCTGAAATAATATCTGTAATTATGAATTGTCAAATTTTTTTTTTAGATCAAATGAAGAGAATTATATAACAAGCATTAAAATAAAATGTATCCAAGAAATGCAACCAGAAGCGAAGTAAGTTGTAATTTTAATTTTTTCTACCATCTTTTCCTTTAATTTTTTTTTTTTAAATTTTGTTTGTTTTAATTATTTTTTATTTCTATTTTTTATTTTTTTTCTTTCATTTCTTTCAAAAAAAACTTTATAGATTATAGAAAGTTTTTATTTCAAAAACTTTTTTAAAAAATGAATTTTTCTTCTTTTTTTTCTTCTTTGATTTTTTTTTTTTCCTATTTTTTTTTTCTTCAAAATTTCTTTCTTTATTTCTGTCATTTCATTCATTTTTTTAAAATTGCTTTTCCTGGACTTTTTTTTCTTTCATTTTACTAATCAAATTTCTTTCTTAAAATTATCATATTTTTAAGACTTTCGAGACTGCTTAAAAAAAGAAAATTTAAAGATGCTGAGGAATTTGCAAACTTATTTAAGCTGGATAAAGAGGTAAAACAGATAAAATTTAAATTCGTTACCCAGAAATTTGAATTGAAAATTTAAGGTCATTTACTGGACACAACTGAATTGCATATTTGAAGCTATGATTCATGGAAACTGTAGCAACCTCAGTAAAGAAAGCATTGATGAGTTAGAATCATCACTCTTTTCTTGTATTTCTCGTATTAATGTAAGAATAGTTCAATACTGTGTACTGTATTATGATTTTAAAAGACTTTGGTTTTCAGAATACTAAACAGCTCATTGCTAGCTGTCGCAATTTAGCCATGCCAACTTTAGGTTTGTTCAAAAAATTTCTTGAAAAACTGAAGAGTAGTGCAGATGTCAATGATATTTCTCAGGTTAATCATTTCAGAGATAAAAACTTGAGAAAACTTTCTCATATATTTAATTTTTGAATTTAGTTAAACAACATCTCTTATCGTTTGCAAACATTTCAACTCATATTTGGAGAAGAGAACTTCAGGTAAATACAAAATCAAAATTAGTTCATTAAATAACAATTATATTTCTTGACAGCTCTCAGTGGCAATTGTTTTCTTCTTGCAACATGTTAAATGAATTCACAAAACATTTTCAAGAATACAGAGAAGATATTGCTTTGAATCTGTGGCTTAGACATGATGTATGTATTTTAAAACTTTATTTTGGCTGATTGATTACGATAATTTTTATTTCTTTAAAGCATGAAATTATAAAAGTTGCCAATATTGAAGATTTGCTAAATGTTATTAGTTTGAATTTAAACATCAAGCATTTTTTTAGTTATATTTTGCCAAGCATCCTGAAATTGAAACCAGAATCGTTGGTAAAATGTTCATTGGAATGTTTATTTAAAACCCATGATATTAAAAATTAATTTTTAGATTGTTGTAACTGATTGGATTATTGGACACTGTAAAAACATGGAACTGTATGAAAAGGTATTGATATAATTTGATTTGTTTGCATACTTTACAATATTCTATTTTTATTCCAGGAGGAATGGCCATCAAAAGCATTGCATTTTACGACGAAATCAATGGAAATAATCGAGTCTTTCAATTTAACCTTTAAATATGTAAATCTTAACCTTAATGAGGTAATTTAGTTACTTTTTTTCTTCTTAATTTCCAGAAGATTTTTCTGATTTTTTTGTTTTTTAAATTTAGATACAAACCCGAATTTCTCTTCTATCCAACTTTAAAAATGAACTTGAAGATTTGAAAGAATTGTGGAATAATTACAACTGTTACATTAGTTATTCTAATTTGATCCAAGAAGACAAAACAAATGTTGCTTGTCAAATGCTTGATGACGTATTAGAAAACTCATATGTATCGACATTTATTTTTAAGTATCTTTCATCGTTTACCAAAAGATTTGATCTGAATATAAACAGTATTCTATTGGAATATTTGGAAGTAAGATTTGAGAAACTGCAAATGGTTAAATTGAGTTTTGACTTTTTACTTAAATTTTAATTGTAGAGAGTGCTTTCGTCCATGTGTGCCAGCAGCTGGGAACATGTCTATATTATTGACAGGATTTTAATCATTTTTAACAGTATTAATAGTGATGATGTAAAGATTTTATTAGGTTTGGTTTGTTTGTCAATGTTTAATGCTGTTTTGTTTCTGTCCTGCAGTACATTTGCAAAGCTGCATTAGCAGTAACTTCATACGCAGAAATTCCATGGAATGAAGTTGTTTCCGAATTGGTGGAGAAATGCTTGTCGATTAATCACATTTTGTATGTAAATACTGAGTGAGAATGTTGAAATTACTTATTTCTTTCATTATTTAAGGGTCTCGAAAATCAAAGAACAAATTCAGTACGCAAATATTAAGAAAATTTTGATTCCTTACGGCTTGAAAAATTGCAACATAGGAAATCAAAAACTTATGAAAGTAATTATTTACTATTAACTGTTTTGTTCGAACAGGGAATGTAGATTTTCTATTCATTTAGCAAATAACTCAGTATATTGCATCACAAAACACTGCTACTTCTTTAGCTGACGCTTTAGAAATATCAAAATTATCTGACTGTATGACGGATGAGTCAGACGTGTATCTGTTTAAATTACAACAGTTATTAACTAATGGTTCCGTGAGTAAAGATATACAAATAATGTTACTTGATGCTAAATTTATTTTTTACAGATGGATGATTTTATGGCTGTATTGAAGTATTTGCCGCAAGAATGTTTAGCCATTTGTTGTAATCGATTTGTTAATTTTGTGACAGCCTTGATAAATGCAAATGCAGATTTTAGTCTATCAGATAATGTAAAATAATTATATTTTCGTAGTTCTTTTGTTAATGATTTATATTTATATAGGAAATGGAAGAAATCAGAAGTCTTAAAGCAGCTCTTACAGTAATTAGGTTTACTGCTGTTAGATGTGAATCTGCGTCACCTGATGATTTGCTTGGGAAATTTGAAAATATGATTGTCTTGAAGGTACTCTTAAATTCAGTTAAAATTAAGTTAGTCGTAATAAAGTAAATAATGATCTCTTTACTTCAAACTTTTAGGTGGAGTTTGGCATTCACATGTCTTTCGATCAACTGGAATCAACTTTGCATTGCAGAAATATTTTTCAGAATCAAATGGAAAATGAAACATGCAGCAGCATAACCAGAGCAAAATTTAATAAACTTTTAAGGTTTGTATTAAGTAACTTAATTTTGGAAAATTCATTTTTAAAAAATTTTAATTCAGACTAGGGAACGTACTAAAAATTGATCGAGAAGTAGTAGTAGAGCTTTTACTACGATATGCAATTAATGCAAAAAACGGAACTATGGCAATTGAAGTGTTGGAGTGAGCATTACAGCCTTTGGTTATTGACATTATTACTATAGATAAATTATTTCTAGGTATTTCAAATTAGATTTCTGTCGCGAAAAGGGGAATATATTTTCCCAGAGTATTTACGATTTCATCAAATGTGCAATGAAGAATTTATTGCCGTCAGATGTATCAAAAATTTTGATGATTTTTGAAGAGCTGACATCCAGGAAACTCATTCACTATAATCAAAGTAAAAACTATTTCCCTTATTAATTCAACAGAATTCTTACTACATATTTTAAACGTTTATATAATTTTAGTCGAACACATGAACATTTACCTTAGTATAAGAAAATGGATTTTATTTTTATCGCAGTTATATTCTAATGAGGTATGAAAATTTAAATTTAATGTTTTTGTTAGACCTATACTGCATTTTCTTTTAAATTTAGACAACTGTTAGCAACAGCAGTTGGATGAATGGGGAGTCATATCAAGAATTGGTTTTTCTTTTTGCTGATTCTGATGATTTATTGACGAACTCTGTTTTATCATTGATTGAAACTCTACTCCAAATGAACAAAGAGGAAATTACGACTGATTTACTAGTGACTGAAGGCAGACGGGTTTGTGATTTACTCAAAAGTAAAGGAGCTTTGTCACAGGCATTTGAGTTAACATTAGAATTGAATGGTTTATTATCAAGCAGAGTAAGAAGGAATCGTTGTTGGAAAAATTAATATCTTAATGAAATTTGTATGTATTTATCTTTAGGAATTGATGGAAATGAACCCGTTTGATGTGGAGGATCTAAATGCCACTTTATTTAAAACTATTTTGCACCGCAAGCCTTTAGATAAACGTTTTGCATTTGGACTAGGTGTCTGTTTACCGGTGGAAAGTGTAAAACGATTGCTAAATAATTCATTGAAAAGGTCGGCATCTACTCTTCTCCATAAATTAAATAAATTTTATAAACGAATACGATATTCTTGTAGCTTTAACCATGATTGTGACCACACACAGGCTGTTGCAGATCTGGCGACCCAGATTTTCAAGTTTCTGAAACTTCCTGACGAGCAACTGCAGTACAATTCGTTACATAAGCGAGTTTTGTGGAGAAAAAAAATTAGTGATCTTAAAATCGATTCGGATTGTTTTGGTATATTCAGTTAAGGAAATCGAATTCCTAAGGTAAAAGATTTTTTTTTCTTCTTTTTTTTTTAGATGCAGCTCGGATTGAAGAAGAAATTAATTGGAAAAATTGTATTCGCGAATTTGCATCAAATCGTCTCTTAACACTGGACTTTATTGTTGAATTTTGTACTACTTTCTCTGGTTGCTTAGACGAAGCTCTTATTTATTACGTGGAGTGTATTTTGATGCAGACAGATTTTAAGATCAATCCTATAACTACATTTAAAGACAAAAACTCAGATTCAATTTGTAGTGCAAACAGCAGTCATGATAGTTATACTGAAGATATGTTTCTTGGAGAATATTCAGATTTAAGGAGAATTGTGGATAATGTTATCACTTTAATTGAGGACAAATCTCTGCTATTACAAAGGCTGAAATCTGTGTTTAAAAAAGTAAGATGTGGTAATTTTTTATTTTCATTTATCACTGTTACTAAGTTCCTTTATTTTAACCCGTTTAGATCTGCCCTTACAATTATGAGAAAATTCTAATAGTTCTTTGCCAGATTAAGAATTTAATTATAAGTGAAGAGTCAGAGGCTACAACACTTATCCAGAGGGTAAGATTTTATTTCACTGCAAAGTAATTTTTTGTATTTATTAACTACAGTATATTTACAGAAAATTGATTTATTAAAATTTTTGTTTGTGTATCGTCGTGTAAGTTTGCCATCTGAAGCTGAAAGAACAATAATTAAAGAGGTTTGTGTCGTAAATTTATTTCTTAAAAGGATAAATCAAAATAATGCTATTTTAAAATTTTAGTTTGGCTGCGAGAGACTCCCATTTCATGCCTTTGTAAATGAAAATCCGTGGAACATTTTAAGTAGATAAATGCAATATAAATCATCTAATTAAGTGGTTATATTTATTTAATTTACTATTTTATAGCGCCAGAATTAGATTTGGAGACAATTAACATTTGGACCTGTGCCATTCCCTTGCTTCAAGTATAATAAATTATGATCTACAATTATTATCAGTTTTCTAAGAGAATCTTTTAACTTTTAGTTATCTAGCACCGATGATATTTTAGTTATAGCTATTCAGAATGACATCAAGCGGTCACTTGAAAAATTGGAAAAAAATAGCAACCTTAGTAAAACATTTCCACATTCAAAACTAGAGAAAATATTTGAAATTTTAAAGCAGGTGACTAATCCTACACTTGCTCTGTCGTGTGGCAATTGGGTTACAACTGCCTTACCGCTAGGTATGATACAGTACTTTTAGAAAATCTTTATAGAAGTAAATTATAAAATATAATTGCAGGACCGGAAAAGGTTTATTCTGCTAAATGTACGGTAGATTTGGCAAAACATATGACTGACGAGAAATGCAAAATGGTAAATATTTCTTATATTGTATGTTAGAATTTAAATAATTTAAGTCTCTTTAATCTAGATGGAACTTGTACCTGTCAGTAATCAACCTGTAAATGTGAGAATCAAGAAAGTTCTTCAGTTATTATGACAAATGTTTTTATTTTCTTTGATTACAGTCATTTGAAGAAAACTGCAAGAAACTTTTAAGAGTTTTTCAACAAGTATCAGCTGAAGTTGTATTGATGAACTATAATTTAAGAAATGATGAAACCAAGCAGTTATTGAGAACTCCCAGGAAGCTTTTAATACATTTATACAAAGAACAAAATGGCAGATCAGGTAATAAGCATCTGTAAAATAAATAACTACAATGATTTAAATCATATAAATCGTTTATAGTTTATAAAGCAGTCGAAGAAATATCGCAAATTTATAAGATAAATCGCGAAGAAATTGAGTTTTATCTGATTGATAAATGGTTGGCTGCAAATCATATTTCACTTGATGACAAGCGAGATGACCTGTTAGAAAAGTATTTTACTCTTATTTATATAATTCCTTTTTGATTTAACTTAATGTTGCATGTTTAGGGCTATTTGTATTCTTCGTCAAATGCCTAAGGATGAATCTGTATTATATTTGCTGAATAGGATTATACAGGTAGAAAAGATTTTTTGCATTATAACGATTGGAAATATATATATATATATATATTTTTTTTTTTTTAATATTTTTTTTTAGGAGGAGAATGGCAGAAATTATGTTTACAAATATCGTGCCTTAAAATGCCTAGCTGCAATTGCTGATCAAGCTGAAATACAGAGTTTTAGTCAGAATTTTATTACTGATGTTCAGTTAGTTGTTTCTTAGAATAGAGAGTTTGCAGAGAACAAAACTTATGAATTATAACATAAATTTCATGTTATAACATAAATTTCATGTTATAACATAAATTTCATGTTATAACATAAATTTCATGATAATTATAAGTTAGATTTATAATTAACATGGAATTTATAAGTTATAAAATATAAGTTTTGTTCTTCGCATACTCTCTAATGGCTTTTAAACGTATATTTTATGTTTTATTTTTGTTTACGCAGGGGCTTCTTGCTGGCTTTTTATTATTTGTCACAACTCGAACATTTGACTCTCACATTGTCTTCGTTTTTACAGTGTAATAAGGAAAAGTTAGCACTCGCAATGTGGAGCAAACTAAAGCACGACTCTAAAGTAAGCATAAAATTTTTAATTATTTACAGCGAGACCTCCATAATCCTGACTTTAATAATCTTGAAACTATAACGTTTGGATGATTTATATGGAAACGAAATAATCCCATTGTAAATTTAAGCAATTAGTTCAGAAATGCGGTTTTTGGAACCAAAGTCTCCCGAATAAGCAAATTGGTCTCGTTTCTCTGGACAACACATCAAAATTCAGCATGAATCGATCAATTAAGCTCATTAAATACTGGCATTTCCTATAAAAATAAATGCTTTTGCAAGTACCTATCACCTCTGATAATTTAATACAGTAATGCAAAATTTAAGTTTACAATATCTCTGCGTTGCGTTTTTACAGCTCTATACCTAAAATATAATGGAAGCATATACTTCTTAATTCCGTAATGGCCTCGTAGAATAGCTTTTGCTTAACACTCCTTTTCAAGGAATGTATCCTGAGCGTTAATCAGCATATAATTATGTTTTTACATGGAATGAACATGATTCATACACAGTTTTCGTTCAAGTTTTTCTGTAGAATTAGATAGGTTTTTCCACCTAATCAAACATTTCATTCATTTTGTGATTGAGTGATCGCAGGGACTGGGAATTTCTAGAAATTGTTAATCCAGACATGGTCTCGATATATTTTTGTATTTTTTATAAATAGGTTGTTAACTTAATTTCAAATTTCTGTTTGGATTACAATATAACGAATGTAAAACTTTGGGAAGAACTTCTGGATGAAATGATCGTGCAAAATATGGTAATTAAGTTGAAACTTCAGTTGAAATCAGTCGTTAATGTTTACTATATATCTTTTTAGGTTACCAGTATTGAGAAATGTATATCAGTAAAAAACTCTACTGCTGAACTTTGGCAATCAAATTCTTATATTGCTGCTTGGCAATACATTTTAATGTCACCTTTTCAAAACGGTATAATTGTTTTCAATTAACTTTGCTTATTTCTAATTAACTAATTACTTTTCATAGGTACTTGCGGCGACTATAAAGAAAAAATAACTGATTACGTGCAAATAGCAGAGAATCTATACAGGTAAACA
>JAQIXT010002095.1:0-12231 GCA_034700445.1 Stenotaenia linearis
TTCAATGTTAAAAAATTCGGATATTACAAACTCTCGATATTGCGAACAGATTTGACGGTCCCTTCGAGTTCGTTACACCGAGGTTCGACCTGTATAGAATTTAAAATTCATCATTTCTCAAAATCTAAAATATATTTTACATGGAAACTGCCTAAAATTTAGATCCATCTGATTTTAATCAAACAACTCTCGAGTACTTATTAATCTATACATGGATACACACTGAACACTGCACTTGCAGATTGGAGTTTCTAAGTTTGCTAAAAACTCGTTAAAGTCAAAAGGATCGATAAGCCACGCTTTTGCTGACCGTCTTCATACTGGAAATGAGATGAAGTTAGCATTTGCCCTTTCCTTTGCATTGTGTTGTACAAATCTTACAATGCCTTGGACTTTTGGACAATGTTGCAAGCCATTTTTAGATTATTTGTTAGATAATAGTTTCTGTTGGTCCTTTTGAGCTTCCGTATCTTTGCCCTGTGTTTGGTTTCATTAACCGAATGTTTGGAATGAAAAATTCTACTCTCTACCTCCACATCGTCCCCTTTGGTTACTTTGATAACATTGTATGTCATTTAAAAAAACATTATTTCAACATTTAACGTTAAATTAACATTTAAATTACATTGATTTAACATTATAAAAAATATTAAATATTGTCATATAAACAATAAAACATTTAGAATTGAACGTTACGAACTAACGGTAAATTCAACGTTCACACAACATTGAATCAACATTAAATGTTGAAATAATTAACATTTGATCAACATTGATATAACATTAGCTGGTTTTCTGGGAAGTATTCCAAAATATTTTTTTATAAAATTATTAACTGTTGAATAAAATGATTTTAAAGTGTCTTGGAATTAATAATTAGAAACTGACAAATGCAGGTTGAAGATGATCCATATTCTTGGAAACTTGAATTTGATATCAAAACAAATGCAGTGGGAGTTAGTCAATATGTAATTTTCCTGAAATTAAATATTCCTAGAATTTTAATCTTTAATGGCTAAATTATGGTGTGGTGTTTCATTGATTAGAAATATTTAAATAATATTAAAAATGCCTAAATATCTTATATTTATAAAAAAAAAATCTAAATAATGGCTCAAAATAATTAAATATTGTCTGTTATGTTGACAAAAATGTCTGAATATTGGAGAAAGTCCTAACATGTTAAAAAGTATTACAATATTGACTAAAATATTTAAATACTGACCAAAATGACTCAAATTATGACTTAAAGTAAATGACTAAAATTGTATAAATAAATACTAAATATTCAGGAAAATGTCTAAATATTGAAAAAAATATGTAATTATTGAGAGGAATCTCTGAAAAAAGTGTATAATCAATGCCATAGTGTCAAAATATTGATTAAAATATTAAAATACTGACTAAAATTTCTAAATAACATAAATTAAGACTAAAAAAAGACTAAAACAATGACTAAAATATTCTAAACAATTAGTAAAATTGTCTAAATAATTAATAAACTGTCTAAACAATGACTAAAATTGTCTAAATTACAACTAAAAAAATCTAAATTACAACTAAAAAAATCTAAATTACAACTTAAAAAAATCTAAATTTCCTAACCCTCCATTTTTCATCCAAAAACTAATTTCCAACAACCCCCAAGTACCTCCACCCTCACCATAATCTCTTCAACCCCAATTTCCCACCAATTTATAACAATAAATTACTTGTGTAATCAAAAACTGCCTTTTAAACTCATTCTGGTTGAATGACACATCATATTGAAATTCAATCACTTCAAGGCTGCAGTTAAACCATTTGAATCTACAAGAGAAACACTCACCTGTAACCCAAACACTGCAGCAAAAGATCCAGTGATTTGTCACTGTCAACATGAATTTACAATGGCTAGCAATCTTCTTGACAATTTTTAAAGTTGTCTCTCTCAGTTTTATACCACAGTCTAAGATAAGTCTTGTTAATTATCAATATCAAAGAGTCAGTGTTGATTTTTCTGCTGATGTGTCTGAAGAGTATGGAGTGCAAGTAATTAAGGCATTGGAGGTGAGTAAAAATTAGGGGGTTTGAAGGTTTTTGAAGTTTTTTTTGAGGTTTTTTGAAATTATAGTGTTTTATGTGGTTTTTGTGATGGTTTTTGAGGTTTTTGTGATGGTTTTGTGATTTTTTTGTGATTGTCTGTTTAAAATGTTTTTTTGTTTTTGAAAAATTGATATTTTTTGATGATTTTGTGGTTGATATTTTTTGAGATTTTGTTGTGTTTTAGGATGATTGTTGATGATTTTGTGGTGGTTTTAGACATTCTTTGGGTAGTTTTTTTGAAAGTTTTTAGTTTTAGGTATTTTTGAAAGTTATTTGATTTTTTTGATTGATTTTAATGGGTTTTGTGTTGTTCCTAAGGATTTTTTTATTTTTCTATAGTGTTTTCATGGTTTTGTGGAGTTTTTGCTGAGGTGTTTCGATTTTTTTTTAGTTTTTAAAAGGTTTTTGCTATTTTTTGATGTTTTTGAAAAAAAGTATTCTTTAAAAAATAATTTGATTTACTAATGATATTAATGATATTAATGATTTACTAATGATTTTCTCTGTTTTTTAAATAATATTTTGTGATTTCTATACAAATTTTTGTGATTTTATTTCAAGCTTTTGATAATTTTATGATGATATTGATGAATTAATAGTGTTTTTTCAATATTTTTGAGTTATGTTATTTTTTGATAATTTTGATTTTTTTTTTTTTTTTTACTTTTTTTTTTCCAATTATTTTATTATATTTTCAGTATTTAATCATATTTTTAAATGTTCTCTTCTAACTTTTAAATTATTTTCAGGAAATCTTTAGAAAAGCCTCCAATGTCCTAGAATTAGCAACCAGAAAAATCACCTCTTTTGGCAAAATTACCATTTTGGTGCCAAGTACTTGGAAGAACAAGTCAGGTTTAATAGAAACTTCAGCCCTGAAAACTGAGTTTCATCCATCTCCATTTCGAATTGATAATCCTCATCCGGTGTTTGGAGACGAACCGTATTCGTTACAGCCACAGCAGTGTGGGGAACAGGGACTCTATGTCCATTTGACACCAGATTTTCTAGTTAGAAGAAATTTCAATGGAGGAAGTAGTGGAGAAGCAGGTATAAATTTTTAGAATTTTTAAATCTGCAATATTCTTCTGAAAATCTTTTGCAATTTTGAACAAAATGTAAGATTTTGCTTTAATTTTTGCAGTCTGCAAGATTTGTTTTAAAGGTCTAAGGTGTTGTAAGATTTGCTTTAATTCTGAGAACACTAAGATTTTGCTGATAAATCTGCAAGATTTGAGTTAAATCTGTGAGAAATTTGCAAGATTTGAGTTAAATCTGAGAAATTTGCAAGATTTGAGTTAAATCTGTGAGAAATTTGCAAGATTTGAGTTAAATCTGTGAGAAATTTGCAAGATTTATCTTAAATCTATTAAAAAAATGATAAGATTTGCAGTAAATCTCAGAAATGTTGCAACATTTGTTCTTCCTCTGTGTGAAATCAAGATTTAGGTTAAATCTGTGATAAATGTGTAAGATTTTGGTTAAATCTATGAATCTTCACTGTGCACTTACAAATCTCCATTTTTGCAATTATCACAAAAAAAATTCAGAAATAAAGACTTCTAAGCTTAAAAATCTTTAAAAAATTTGCAAGATATTAATCAAATCAACAAAAATCATAAAATTTTGCTTAATTTCACAAAAAATCCAGATTGCAAGTCTGGAAGATCTTGGAAGATTTACTTAAAACATCCCACTAAAACAAATCTTAAGAAAATCTGAAAGATTTCTGCTAAACCTATACCAATACTACAAAATTTTGGTTAAATCCAATACAAATCTGCAAAATATCACTTTAATTCACAACAAATCTTTAACTTTCAACCAAAACCCACTAGTTTTTGCAATTCCCAATAGTTACAAATCATAAACTTCCTTTCTAAAACCTCTTCAGATGAATCAAATCAACCAATCATCCAAAATCTTTCCACAAATCAACAAATTCTCAAACCTCTTCTTTCAGCAAGAAAACTAGTCCACAACTGGATCCGCTACCGATACGGAGTCTTCCCGGAAACCGGAGACCCACACCACCAACAACAACAATTCCCCACTTTCTACGATACAGAAGACGGACTAAGACCAACCGGATGCAGCAACAAGAAGCTGGACGTGGACTGGAAGTAAGTACCCCAAAAGACTTCCATCCACCAACTAATTTCAATAAAACTCTAGCGGAGTCTGCATTTTGGGATCCACCGACTGTCGCTTCAACTTAAGCGACAGACAAGATAAAGATTTGTCAACATCTTTGATGTCGTGGCCCGATCTGAAGCAAGTCAACTCATTCTGCGATAAAAGCAACCATAACTCCTTGGCACCGACAATCCACAATGCCATGTGTCAAAGCCGAAGCGTCTGGGATGTCTTGTACGAACACGAAGACTTCAGGACAAACAAACCGCCAACCGGGTAAAGAATAGTCGTCGTCTCTAACATCGGCATCTCGTGTTTTCAATTTTTTGAAACTTTATGGGCATTTTAAAGATTTGAATTTGTTTTGTCTTTATCGAGCAAATTCTTAGTTTACAGTCTGTGTGACAAAAAATCTTTGGGTGGAAGCGCTTGATTCTTTCTCGCCAAAAATTTTGACAGTACCTGATGTGGTCAAAGGATATTACAATCAGTCATTGGATCAAATTTTTGGCAAGAAAGGGTTATGCTTCTTTCTCCATGGTCGTTCTTTCGTTGGACAGTCTGTACCAATACCATCTTTTGTTCCAGAGCGAGTCCATTGAGCATTCCGGAATTCCGAGTCATTCAAAGCATGGATCCTAACAACTGTGTTATACTCATCGATACTTCGTCAGATCAAAAAAACAAAGTGAAGTTGACGACAATCCTGGCAGCACTCGAACGGTTCATCATGATAAATTTACCAGACAATGCCAATGTTGGTGTGATTCACTACTCTGACCAATTGTATTCAAAAAACATGACGGCCTTGAATCTTACTTCGCGAACAAACATTCAAAGAACTTTCTTGTACTACAGAGAACCAAGGAACAAAGCAATTCTAACAAGAGCATTGGAAAAAGCATTCTGGGTAATGTAAAATTTGACCTTGAAGAAATTTTCAGTCTCATTTCTTATTTCTTCGAAGGTTTTGACAGGCACTGGTGGAATCATTGTCGTCATTAGTTCGGGCCGAGCGGATTCGGAGTTAACTGAAGACAGAGTAGCCAAACTGGAAGAAACTTTGCAAAACCATCCAATAACTCTAACATCAATTATTCTTGGTGAGCCCAGGGAAGACCGACAAATACCAAACAGTGCCACAACCAAAGTCTTGCAGTCGCTGACAAAACTGAGTGGCGGAGAGTTTCTCGCAATCCACGAGAAGCAAAGTGCTTTGGACATCCTCACTCAAGTGGACAGAGTATTGATCCAAACTGCCAAACTCACAGACTCAAAGTTACTTCAAGTAAGGTCCATGTTCTTGCAGCAAAAACTACTCTTGAGTCTCCATTCTTTCAGGTTGTCTACGAAGTAATGCCGAACGGCATTCTGTCCGAAGGCTTTTACATCGACGAAGACTCGTCCACCGACATGTTGTTTTCAGTAACTCTTGAAAATGAACTCTGGCCTGTTTATCTGACGTCCCCAACCGGTCAGCAGTTCCATTCCCAGGACAACAGTTACAGCGACAGCAAAAGCCTCAAGCTGGTTTCGTTCGCTATTCCTTCAGCCCAAATAGGGAAATGGACTTACAGAATCCAACCAGGCAATCCAAACATCAATTCAGCCATAACTGTTACTTCAAGAACCAACAAGACAAAACCAATTGATCTTGAAGGATGGATCTCAGTGAAGAAGTCAAATGTGTCTACCTGGCCGGTCATCATCTATGGAAAACTGATGAGAGGAAGCAATCCGGTCACCAATGCCTTGGTCAAGGCTGTTGTTGTAGGCAATACAGAACATACTGTTGTGTTGAGCGATGCAGGAAATGGAGGTCAGTATTCATCGAAGAGTACAGAATATGAGAATTTACCAAAGGCTTTGCAGCCATTCAAATTGTCCTGCTTTCGCAATTTTCTTCTTTCAAGCGAAAAAAACTTGATTTAGCAATTCATTAAATTGCATTGTTTATAGTTTTTCAGTTGCTAATCCTCAAATATACTTTCAGATCCAGATGTGTTTAAGAATGATGGTGTTTATTCTCGGTACATTCCTGGTCATTTGAAGATGGGTTACTACACAGTCTGGTTGACAGCTTCTGACAACGGGACTTCCAAAACAAGGCTGAAGAGCGACATTGGAAGTATGTTGTTTAAGTAATTGACTTCAAGGAATATTAGCTGATGGTTTGTTTTCTAGGCGAAATCATGAAGATTCAAACTGGGCCGTTCTTGAGAACTGCATCGCTGGGTTCATTTTATGTCGGTCATTCTGGAGATATATGTCCTCCCAGCCGGATTGCTGATTTACTCTTCATATCTTCTAGTAATAATAAGGTTCGACTCGGATGGACTGAGCCTGGAAATGATTTTGATTCGGGCAAAGGTATAAATGAGAAGACCACTTTGGTTTATGCAAACCTTGTTTATGAAGCCTGTTGACTACTCTTCTGTGCTTATAGGATGTAGGCTTATAATTAACATTGAATTTATAAGTTATAAGACATAAGTTTCATTCTCTGCAAACTCTCTAATCCCCTTGCTGCGATCTTTTGTTGAGTTGACCAATATAAGTCACTGACCAACTTTTAAGGCGGCACAGAAAGTCCCATTGATGTCCTTAGAACAACCAGGGGTGGTATTCACAAAAATTAACCTAAGTTTTGCATAAGTCAAAACTTAAGAATTTCGTACGCAAAATCTTAAGTAAACTCATTGTTGTATTCTTGCTTAAATATTTGCATAAGTAAAATTTTCTATGGGAAAAAAACAATTGTTAGGAAAATGCTTAAGTAACTTCTGTTTTCAACTTAAGAATTTGCATAGGAATTCTTTCGTGAAGTCCAATTTTGCTTAGCATTAACTTACGTAAAAAAATGATTGTAAGTAGTGTTTGTGAATACCAGCCCTGATATCCAGAAAACATCCAAATCCCATAAATGACATCCTCTATCTTCTTGCACAATGCCAGCTTCCAGTCCATTTGCTCTCGCTTAGTTCTTCACTAGTTGTCTGCAATTCCAATAATAGGCTGTTCCGTTAACTTCTTTCAGCGGCCAGATACCGCTTTTGGTGGAGCAAAAATGTGAGCTGCCTGACCCACATTGAATCCGCCTGCAAAACTGAACTCTTTGCTGAGATCCCAGTCTGGCCAAAAGGTTCTGGTCACTACCAAACAGCCGATGTCTTGCTCCCTTCGATGCCGTCCAGGGTGATGTACCTAGCCATATCGGCCGAAGACACCGCCCGCAATCCAAGTCCCATTTCCAACACAATTGGCATCTTCTGGAAGCAAGTCCACCCAAGCCTCGACGATCCCAAGCATTCGGCCATTGTTGACTCTCTTCCACGAGCCTTCGGAGTTACCGGAGTCCGCTGCACCGTCCAATGCTTGCCCGGATCTACCGTTGTGGTCATAATAGTCGGTGCCATTGTCATATGCCTGGTCCTGGTAGCGATTATCATCACCCTCTGCTTTATGGAGCAAATCCGAAGTCGGCGGAACCAAAATCCAATTCTTCGGCCCAGGCTGGACATCCGGCCAGAAGTTGGGTCCGGGTCTGCGTCGCCCGAAATGGTCGCTTCCACGGCGAGTAATGGGGAATCCGAGAACCACCAAGCGATAATTCTGGACCAAGAGCCGCCGGATGTCAGCAACGAAGCGCCAGAGAAAGGAAGCAAGGAACCCGGGAAGTTGATGAGCGACGATGCGCTCACTTATCGACCATTGTTGGACGAGAGGAAACCGTTGACGGTTCTGCATAGTCCGAACTGTTTGTTGAATCCACACGTTATACAGTGTGCATGTTGCCATTCGGCTAGGATCAATTCCTTGGCTGATTTGTATGTTTAGTTTTTAGTAGGGATGTGCGATATATCACAACTGCTGTGTTTTTTGTTTCATTATCGTTATAAATATTGCAAGAAAACTATAGCTGCAATATCACAATATTTTGTTATAATGTAGTTACAGTTGGATCGCATCAAGTCATAGCTTTATTGGGAGGGCTAAATTTCCCGCTGAAAGGTCACCGAAGGTCAACTGGCCTCGCCATTCGTCTGCCAAAACCTATGACGACGCATTCCACAATTTAGCAGGAAATTTAGCCCCTCCCAATAACACTGGACTTGACACCATCCGACTGTATCACAATTATTTCTAAATTTTTGCAATTTTTGTGTGTTCTTGAGTTATTTTGAAAACTAAGTAAATTTTCCTTTATTTCTGCAATTACTTCTCAATTTGCAATCTAAAAAAATTGCAATATCAGAATATATCACATTATCGCAAAATATCGTAAGAGTATTAATAAATATCACGATAATTTGCAATATATTGCAATATTTTTCTAATACTGCATCGCAATCACAAAAAAGTATCACACATCCCTAGTTTTTACTTAGTTGGCAACGGCGTGGATACTTACAATAATACTCCACTTAATGCTTGCGATAAGCCGTGTTGTTCCGATACTAAAAAAATCCTGTTCGATACCAATATTGATACTTTGCCATTAAAATTATCATGATACCAATCGACACCAATATCTTTCAATGAAGTATTGATTTTTCGATACTTTATATTGATACTTGTCTCATAAGATTTGAACTTACTTTCTCTAAAATTTATTAAAACTAAAACTTTTGTTTAAAAAAATTGTAGTTTTTCATTTTTATTGATATAGTTTGATTACTTTTTGGGGGTGATTTGGATGCTTGTTTTTTATGTGGTGTTTACTTTGTTTTTATTTTTTATTTTTTGAATTTACATTCCAGGCTTGTTGTTTTGAAATTGCTTTTGAAAGCTTGTTGTAGTGAATCATTCTTGTTTTTTTGTTGTTACATAAATCTTGGTGGAAGTAATGTGGAGTAATAAGTTAGAGAAAAGAAAAAATGAAAAAATGAAAAATGATCAAGTTGTAAATAAAATTGGTAAAAATGGATTCAAAATGATCAAAAAATGATTAAATTGATAAAAATATGTGAAAAATTAGTTAAAATTGACTAATTGCATTATAAATAACCAAAGTTGTCTTGAAATTGATTTTTAAAATTATAAAACTGAACCAAATTGGTAAAAGTAGACCAAAATAATACAGAAAATTATAAACATGGACCAAAATAAGATATAAAATGGTCAAAATGTACCAAAGTAAGCAATAAATGGTCAAAATGGACCAAAATAAACCTTAAAATGATCAAAATAGACATATAATGATCAAAATAAACCACAAAATGATCAAAATAGATCAAAATAGACCATAAAATGATCAAAATAGATCAAAACAGACCATAAATGTCCAAAATACACAAAATTAGTCACAAACTGATGAAAATAAACCAAAATAGACCAAAATAGATCATTAATTGGCTCTAAAACTTAATCAGAATTTGACCAAACTAGTAAAAAAAGATCTAAAATTATACAATTTCATCAAAACAAATAATCACAAAAAAAATCAATACTCTGAAAAATATCCTCTTTAAACATCAAAACACTCATTACAGCAAAATCCTTTCATTATATTTGCTTGCAATTTGTTATTAAAGCCCTCAGTTGTGATAAATTATCATTTTTAATTTAAATACAAAATGGTTGTTAGGCCATTCTTACTGTGTCAACAACTAGTCATCAAAACTTGACTAAATTAGTCAAGATAATTAAATTAGATGAATATTGATTAAGTGGTGGAAAATTGATGAAATTACAGAAAAATTTGGAAAAGTGATGAAATTAGTTAAAATGTAATGAAAATCTCACAAAAATATTCAATATTTAATTAAAATTGGCCAAAATTGATCAAAAATAATCAAAATCAATTAAAGTTGGGCTGGAAATCAATCAGTATTAGTCAATATCAACAAAAATTCATCAAAATCCCCTAACATCAACCAATATATCAAACCTCCATCCAAATCAATTAAATCTCACAAATATCAATCAAAGTCACAAAATAGCTCAAAAATCCACAAAAATTACCAAAAAACATCAAAAATCAACCAATGTAATAAAAAATCTCTAAAAATTAAACAAAAATCCCCCAAAATCAATTGAAAAACAATCTGATTAATTTTGATTTATTTTTGATTGATTTTGGGAGATTTTTGATCAATTTTGATTGATTGTTTTGTGATTTTTGTTGATTAATCAAAAGCCCCCTAAAATCAATCAAAAATCAATCAAAATCCCTGAAAAATCAATCAAAATCCCTGAAAAATCAATCAAAATCCCTGAAAAATCAATCAAAATCCACCGAAATCAACCAAAATCACAACAACAACAAAATTCAGCAAAAATCCATTAAAATACCACCAAAACACCCCAAAATCAATCACAAACTCACAAACATCAATTAAAATCCACCTCAATCAATCAAAATCCCTCCAAAAAAAAACCAAAATCCATCAAAATTCCTCAAAAATCAACCAAAATATTTTTTTTTTTAAACAAAAATTAAGCAAAATTTCATCAAAAATCCATCAAAATTTATTAAAATTTCACAAATATCAACCTAAATCAATCAAAATCCACCTAAATCAACCAAAATCACACAAAATCCATCAAAATCACCCCAAAACCCACACAAAACCACCCTCAACAACCCCCCCTCCTTCAAAAAAAAATCACTTACCAACCCACCCCACCTCCCCTTTAACCACCACCCTCCCCAACCCATCACCAATCCCAATACAAACCCATAAACTCACTCAACCAGCAACACCTGGCGATAACTTTAAATATCCCCTCCAACCAACCAACAATAACAAGGAAAAAAATTGGAGATTTACCATCAACTTATCTGCAATTGCACTCCATTAAGGCAACAGATGGATTTATGTTACGAAAATAGACAAACGCGTCTCCCTTCAATCATCCACGCACTGCACCGAAGCCTCACTCGCGCAGCGCAGGGGGTGCTTTATCAGCAACTCAAAATAATTACGTTTTTCATTGTTTTTTACATTTCTTCCGCTTTTGGAGTTAAATTTTTTGATTTACAGTCAAATTCTACTATAACGAACCCGCGCACAGATCGAACCTCATTATTACAAACTCGCTTATTGTGAATTCCTCGTTTTAACGAATTTTTTTAAAAGTTTGGTTGGATTCCTATCCATTCATTCAATGTTAGAAAATTCGGATATACGAACTCTCGATACTGCGAACAGATTTGACGGTCCCTTCGAGTTCGTTATATCGAGGTTCGACCTGTATAACAAAATCCTCGTTATAACGAAATATCTGACATCCGCGATTTCAGATAACAAAATTTTTTCGTGGTCCCTAGTGTTTAATTATAACAGGGTTAGACTGCACCAAATATTGTAAACTATAACAAAAAAAACAATAATTTTTAAAGCCCTCACCGACAATTAGATGGGTTTTAATTAAATTTTATCAATTTCTATTTTGCATTTTTTGTTGAAATGACAGATATTATGGAAAACAGCTTCAAGCAATTGAAAAATGCAAAACAGAATGAATTAAGATCGAAGAATTGATGAGACAATCAAAAGTGTCTGTTCAACAAAAATTGACCTCCATTTTATTTTTTTCTCACCCCATGCTCAGTTGGTTTTTACTCGATTCTCAAAAGAAAATCCCAAATACAGTAGACGCCGCTTATTGTGATCACTTCACTTTGGGACGTCCCCGCAAAGTGATCACAATAACGGATTGATAACATTAGCCAAAAAATAAAAAATTCAGTTTTTACCATTGTTTTCCATTAATATGTTAAAAATTCAAAACTAAAAGATGTTTGGTAAATTTTAATCTCTTATTATAAAGAAAAATTGATTTTAAATCATTTTTGATCAAATCGAGTCTCTTTCTACACTGTCAATAGTCTGTTACACTACTTTTAATAACTAAAAAAAAGTTTATTTCACTTTATAGATCTTAAATATAAAGAAAAATATATTTTTGAGTGTGATTTCACATTTTTTTGCCAAAGTATACAAGATTAGAATTTGATTTGGACCAAATTTGCTGCTGAAAGTCAAATTTGGATGAAAAATGATC